>VZTT01042843.1:44213-54213 GCA_013400855.1 Buphagus erythrorhynchus | reverse complement strand
TGTCATGAATGACTCCCAGACTGTTTCATAGTACACTGACACAATGTGTAGAGGGGGAAAACCAGGAAAAAAAAGCCCTTTGAATAATTACAATAGCTGTTTCTCTTTCCCAGAACCAGCTTGCATAACCATGATACTTGAGTAGATGGTGCATGTAGTATCATAATGGAAAAAAACACTAACCTTTGGACAAGGGTCGAGCCTACTAAACTCACAGTCGTTTTAATATTGTTTAGTTTTGATGTGAGTATATAATATGCCAGAAGAATAGCACAAAGTACCTTATAGGTCCCTGAAACAATGAAAGTGCTTGGGGTTGTTTGTTTGGTTGGTTGGTTTTGGTTTTGTGTGTGTGTGTGTGTGTGTGTGTTTATGTTTGGTTTTTAACAGTTTCTCCAATGTAACTCTTCTCTAGATTAGATATTGATATGGGCATTCACTACCAGACCTCCTTGTGACCCAAAAATCTTGTTGCCTTCTTGCTATTACAAATACTGTGTTGGAGCACAGAGAAAAGTCTGTTTCCCTGTTGCATGAGGCCTGTTCTCAAAAACCGCTTCACTGCCCAGCAGAATGGTTGTTGTGGTTGGGGTTCTTGTTAAGCTGAAGCAGGAGAAGAAACAGGAATGGCCTTTGTGAGGGTTTCACAGAGATGTTTAATTCAGCCACGCATGTGCACAGTCCCAGAGTTCAGAGGCAAAGGTAAAGGTGTTGGTCTGGGGCTTTGGGTTAGGTACATGGGATGAGCAGGGCAGGGAAAGAAGTACCAGAGACCAATTACCAGGGGACATGGGGGTGTATAAGGATGTGATTTGGGCATAGGGGCCAGCAGGGAAACAGGGTGAGAGTGACCTAAAGGCTGACGGACAGGGAGAGGGCATGGGCCTGGAACAAGAGAGGGACTGCTCTGACCTGACAGAACAGGATTTATTATCAAAAGGAGATAACTGAGAGAGAGGCCCCTCACATCTCTCTAACTGAGAGTGCCTTTCAAGGTCTCCACAAATGCTGGGCCTTTATCTGAGATATTCTTTTCAGGAGTAGAATATAAAACCTACTCACCCTTCTTAATACTGCCAGTTTTGCAATACATTTCTAAAATATTGATCAGGGAACAGTTTCACAAAGTAAAGGTTTAAAATCATCGCCTCAATTGTGGTAATTAAAAATCACTGTCTTAATTCTGTAATACTGTAGAAATGAGTTATTTAGGTTATTTCCTGCAGTCTAATTAATGAAGAAGAAGTTCAAAGTGGAGTACTTTGCTAAGTGAATGAACAGTGCAGTGTATGTAGAAAAAGTGATGCTGTGTCTATAGCAACTAATCCCTAAGGAATGTATTAAATGGCAAAGTGCCAACAAATTACAATATGAATAGATTGACAGAAAAATATTGAAAGATTCTGCAGATCTGCAATGCAAATCAGAATACATTTAGCATACGAGTAACGCAATTATTTGGCAATTTAAACACAAAATAATTTCGTTTCTGTAGTTTGACATGATTCTCAAGCATGGATGAGAGTTAGATAAGAGCATATTTTACCTCATGGTGGTGTTTATTCTATGTATTATTTAGCACTTAATTTAACTTATTGTTGATCTCATGCTTTTTGTCCCAGTAGCTTCCTTCCAGTTATTTCTTGCTACTTCATATTTTATTCAATTGCCATGTCATGGTAGCTCTGTGCTAGTGCTGTGCATGTGACGTCACACCAATGGCAACTGGATGTAGAATGGAAGTGTTAGATCAGATGTAAAAAACAGTAATAGAAAGCAACAGTAAATAATCTGGACATATTATTTCCCTTTAAAAACAACAACAAAAAACCCCAAATAAATAATAATTTAGACAATATTAAGAGCAAGGAATGGAGATATTAATTGTATTTAAAACAGTATAATTATAACACCTGAGTGTTGAGCTAAACATGACGCTTTTAGCAATTTGTGTTTCAGAATATGTCGCCTTAAATAACTCCTCTGAATGTGTTACAATTGGTAAATTCCAGGTATTGTATTCTTTACTCTCTTTTTATCCCATTTTATTCCATTGTTCTTCAGTGTGACCTAGCATTGCCTCTCTATTCTTCTCTTCTGTCATGGTTTGCAAACTTGTCAAATTGCCTTACACAGAACAGGCTTTCTTTGTCACACTATTTCTGCCATTTTTTCATTAGTTCAATCTAAGAGAAAAATTGCTTTTGGTTCTTTCTGGGAATCATCTGGTATCTATCTTTCTGGTAGTTATCTGTGTTTGTGAGTTCTTTTAACTTCAAAGGATTTTGATGTGCAAGATAGCATTCCCATCCTTAAACAAAGCCATCTGGATTCATACTAACTCAGGTGTTGGTCCATGGTTCTTAAAAAAGGCACGTTGTTTATTTCTGTCTTCTCAACCAGGCTATTGTTACCTAGTATTAGCTTGGGCAATAGTGACTCATTGTCTACGCCTGTTGGAAGATGACTTTTATTCAATATAAAACAAAATATTTTGTGACAGATTATGATATAACGGAAATTTTGACCTGATAATTTTTTACTGATGATTTTACTTCTCCTCTCATATTTAAGATGCTTCTATTAAAAATATTAAAAAGAATTTGTGAGGCACATTTTTTTTTACCATATATAACGAAGTAGTATTATATGGATAGTACCTGGAAAAAAATGCAAGTAGTAATGGCTGCTAAATTTTAGTTTGAAGGTCCAGCATGGAAATATGGGATGACAGAATAATATCAGAGAAATTTTAATATCTGGTCTGTAGCTGGTAAAAGTAGATCTAAGAAAAGTACCAGTTGCCTGATAAAGGGGTCTTCTAGTGCAGATGAGAGAACTATGTTCCAAGGAACAGAAAATTACCAAATTTCTTTCCTCATCTAAATTTTCACACTGCTGCCAGGGGGTAGGAAAAACTGTCATTTTCTTAGTAACTTTTTTCCCTTGCATTCCTCTTGGAACACTGTAATTTAAAAAAAAAATAATTACTTTGGGAGCAGACAATGGTGAGAGGGATTGTTTAATTGGGAGNAAATAAAACATCCGCCGCAACAAGAGTCAGTGAGGAAAAAAAAAGGCTGAAAAAGTCCTTTGAAGTTCTGTAGGGAGATACTCTCCAGGGTGAGGGATATGAAATTTTATAGTTTCTTGGACAGTTTTGGAAGAATGCTTTTAGACAGAAGGCTGCCATGAATTTTTACATAGACTAAATTAAAAATTTTGAGATCAAATTAGAAGGAGTTTATGAATGTCCATAAAACTCAGGCTATACTGTAGAGCATATTCATGTATCTATCCATGATCCTAGCACATTTAGATTTCAATAAAGTATTAAATTACACAATTTGCAACAGATGTACAATCAATATATGTACTCTAGAAAAACAAAACACATGTATAACTTCTAACTATATTGTACAGGAAACTTGATATTTCTATATCAATAGATATAGATATCTATATCTATAGTTATCCAAACAATAAAGTCTCACTCTTTCAAGGAATCACTCTTCCATCCTCTCTTGCTCAGAAAACAATATACAATAACTGCAGTACAGAATATATATTAACTTTTGATTTCTTTCACCTTTCAGATTTCAAAAGTGTCTTAAAGTTTTCAGAATCTTACAAATTCTGTTCAATATTTCCTCCTGCACCACCTCTTCTCTCAGTACTTCTGTGTTTCGTAATTTAAAAATTCTCAATTCATTTCTTTCTTTGTTCAGTCCAGGAAGTCTAGAAGAGCAGACATGTTTCTAGCACTTTGTGCTTTAAATGTATCAGATGGCCTGAGGAACTCCCTTATACTTTTTTTACAACTATGCAGTCTTTATCCATAGATACACAGGCTGATGACTGCAAATATTTCAGTTCATCTGACCTTTCATCAAAACTTGGTTTCTGTTTGATTTGGAACTGTTAATTGTGATGAACTGGTCAATGGTAAAATTGACCTGAAATTTTATAACTAACTATGCTCAAAATAGATATATTCAGAATTCAGATAAGCATCATAAAAGGCCTAAGTACGAAACACAGAATAGGGTAATAAAGCATGAATTAAGATAGTAGAACTGTTTGAATGCCTTGATGACCTAGCTTTGCTGTCTAAGAGGCTTGGATGTCAAAGTCAAAGCCAGTAAGCCTTTGCTGGCTGAACAAGCAATGGATAGTCATGTCATTCTGAAGTATGTGGCAGAGAGAGATAAGAAGAATTGCCCTCTTAAGGTGCTTTTATTTCTGGAAGTATCTATGTTTTTCTCTATTTCTGTCAACAATGAAAAGAGCCCATACTCATTAATTTATTATTAGTTTTATTAATAGCCCAGCTATGTAGATTGGTATTAAGTGACAACTATATCAGTAATTTTGAATTTTGGAAAACTGTAAATACATATCTTTGCACTGTTTTATTTTATAAAATATACTTTTTCTAAGGAAGAATATCTTGTCTGAACCAAAACTTTTTTTTTTTTTTAAATAGCTATAAGTAGGAAGAATATCTTGCCATGAAAAGTGGTTTTGTACATTATGCACAGCACCTCTTTTCTGCAGGAAGTTTGTGTTAATTTATCGTCTTACTCTAGTACCCACAGAAAAGCATCCTCAGCTCCCTTTTTTTCAGCCAATGGAGGTGATGGTGTAAAGCTTCTCATATTCAGTGTCTAAATGCACTGTCATTTAATTCTCTCTTGGAATTCTTAGGAGGAAATAATTTTCCTGACACAAGCACTGCAGAATGACTGTGTTTTTACAGCAGAGTCAAGCTATGGTATTATTCTACAGTATTTTTATAGCTTGTTTCTATCCTCTTTAAGGAATATGTGGTCAAAGCAGCAGCATCTGAAAATAAGGTCAGTCTCAAAGGTCAGTTATTGCACACCTTGCTCTCACCAAGTGGGGATAGAGGAGGCCAAATAACCAGACTATTTTTATCTACCATCACCGGGGAGTTTCTAAACTAGCAGAATTTTCATTCTGCTTTTTCTATTGCACTTCTGGCTGCCAATTGTCTTAATGTCTTTGTGATATTAAACAAGTATCTGAAAATTATCTTCACTCCGTTTTGCAAGATATTGATATACAATTTATAAGAAAATGAATCAATCATTTTATTTGCCATCTATGTGACTCCAAATCATGCTAATGGAATAGTTCCAGAACAATGACATTAGGATACTATCTAAATCTATAATGATACAAATTCAGACAGGGGTTTAAATTTTTGATGCAGCCAGATGTTATTGTGAAAATTAAATAGATTTGTAAATAGGATTATTGTAATTAACACTATTTGTTTGGGGGTTTGGTCCACTTAATCATTGTGATTGTCCCCCTCCAAAGGGCAAAGAAATAACTATTTTTTAAAAAGTAATTTTTTTAAATAGTATTACAGAAATATGACATCTATACTTTTCTTAGTGAGAAGTTTCGAGGAATAAACATTTAAAAACCTGTAATAAACAAGACCTAAAATTCAGAAAAGAAGTGGAAGAAATAAAGAAAAATCACTATGAAAATGTCTGTGTTTGGAATTTGATCTTTGGTATCCATGTATAAACCTGGAAAATATGGAGATACTCTGACTTTCCTCACTAACACTTTTCAGGTCAAATTCTCAATTCTAATTTTAGATGTGGAAAATATAATGCTTGGATGATGCTTACTGATTTCTTCCTTGTGTTGATATCTACAGAAATTGGACATCCTTTCTAGCAAAATGAAAAAGTTATTATAACACAATGCATGAAAATCTGTTTTCTATCCTGTATCAGAATCAAGAAATACAAGAGAGTGCACTTTCCAATTCCTTTCCCTGCTTATAACTATAGTCATTAGGATATGAAAAGAATTTTTCATTTTTAAATTTAATTCAGGACTGACACGGGTAAAATTCTTCAATAATTGCAATATTAGAAATAGCACTTTGAATTTCAGTTCCATAAATCATATTTTCAGTAGTCTCAAATCTATCAGTTCCTATCTAAACACTTATCTAATGAGCTGTATTCATGCTTCATTTTATTTATTCCTTTTTCTTTTTTTTTCCTATAATAAATTTAGTCCATTTGGTACCCTTCCTTTATTACACCTGAGTGTCACATAATGTAAGCATACAATAAGAAGATCTGATTAATTTATAAGTCAGTGTAGAGGGACATTCATATGACTTATATGTGAAAAATGGGGAGTGCTTGCTACAATAAACACCAAGAGTTTTTATTACCCATGTTATACAGTTTTGTTATTGTCACTACTATATCAATCTTACATTGTCAAACCAATGTAAAACTGTTTGAGAAGAAGACATCTACAGCCTGCAGGTAAGTGTATGAAGGCAATTAAAATAGCAAACATATGAAACACCCCTTTTAGAGTTTCCAACAACTGAAATCAAATCATCATTTTTATTATGTTAACCTAAGGTTGACATTAACTTTGTCTTCTGAATGCATAACATAGAAAAAAATACATTATGCAGAGGAAGGAGCTCTTACAGTTTTGTTTGTTTTGCTGCACCATGGCACAAATGTGTCAGAACAGAAATGCTGTTTCAGCTGGGTAGACTATTACACTTGCATAGAGAAATTCAGAAATCATCACATGTCCCTAGGCTGAGCCTAAATTAATAAAAGGACAGGTACAAAAACAAAGCCAACACTGGAGTAGTGGAGGCTCAGTGAGTGGACAATGAGATGCATACCTTTCTGTTTGCTGAGCCTGAGGGTTATTCATATTCTTAAAAACTGAACAAACAAGACATTTCTTTGCTGGGAATTCTGGCTGATGACGGCCCATTCATCTTCATGCACAAAAATGCATATGGACAAAGTGTTAAACACTTAACTGTTTAAGATAAGATAATTTTGTTGTGACCTAACTGGGGCCTTCCAGTATCTGATGGAAGCATACAAGAAAGATAGAGAGGGAATTTTTACCAGATCAGGCAGTGAAAGGATAAGGGAAAATGATTTCAAACTGAATGAGAGTAGGTTTAGGTTAGATATTAGGAGGATATTCTTTACTATGAGGGTGGTGAGGCAGTAGAACAGGTTTCCCAGAGAAGCTGTGGATGCCCCATGCCTGGAAGTATTTAAGGCCAGGCTGGGTGGACCTCTGAGCAATTCGGTCTAGGGAAAGATGTCCCTGCCTGTGATGTAAGGATTGGAGCTAGATAATCTTTAAGGTCCCTTTTCAGTCCAGGCCACTCTACTATTCCACGATATTATAAATAACATAGTGTTATGATCTGATTATTAAGAGATGCCACTGCCCAAATTAAGGCGCAAATGCCAAAATCAATAGTACAGATTTTATGTAACTGTAAATGTGAGAAGGAAATGGGAAAGGGGGGCAGGGGTGAAGAGGGAGATACAGAGAGAGATCAAGCATCAGACAGTCTGATCCATACCTGTGGATCCCGTGACATCTCCCTGGTCCTTCTTCACCCATGTCCTCTAAGTGATAAGGGTCTCAGAGTGGTTCTTCTCAGGCAACACCTTTATATAGTCCAAGTTCTGGGTATCCACAGGGCATAGATGCTGTTCCCACAACTTGGGATGGCATGTATATAAGCAATTGCTTCCTTCCTCATAGTCTGCACAGAGGGAATTTTTGCCTGTAAGGTGCTAACCAGACCTCAGCTCTGCTAGGCCTGGAATTAAACCTTCCTGCTGCAGGTTCCTCTCTTCTGTACTTATCTCAAGTTCCTGCTGTGGTGGTTTATCCTATGGCAAGTTCCTTCAGTGGCCTTAATAGTGTTTAAGGAAATTGAGATCTTTAAGTCTCTTACACTTAAGAATAATATTGTTTATATGTTAATGGTAAGAAAAAAAAAAAGCGATCATATAGATGATTTTTTCTTATAGGCCTAGATTTTTTTCAGGGATTATACACAAAGGATACATCTGATGGCTGATAATGTATCATCATATATTATGAGCATATAAAAAAGCTCTCTGCCTTCATTTTCCTCTATATAAAAAAGGAATGCTCCATTGCAGGGTGCTGAGAGCAGTGTCTGAGTCATGTCCAGGCACTGCCTGGGACAAGCACAGGCTCATTAAGTTAGAGAATCACTTTTTGTTGGAGAGGACTCCTGAGGTTACCCACTGCACTGCTCAGTGCAGGGCAAAATGAGTGTTCATCCCCTGATCCTGTTTATTGGATTTATAATTCATAATCCCATGGGAAACATTCTGGCAGGACTTGACACACACCTGGAAAACCTCAGATAATGATACCAATGTTAAATATTATCCATGTCATACCGTAGAAAATTTCCATTTTCAGGTAAACCAACCAGCATCTTTCAAGAGCACTGTATATTCACTATACATGTCTATTGAATCCTCTAATAAGCAGTCTATCTTCTGATAGAAAAACTCTAGTATAGGGCTCTTATTCCTCAGCTGGAATAGTCAGAACTTAGAGCAACAGGAGCAGATATGATCTCCAGAACTTTATTAACTATTATTTCTGGACTAGAATAATTATTTGATAATGGTTTCAATTAAAATGAAAAATGAGAACAGAGTAATACTATCAATATATTTTGTAGACTCTGAGGCACTCCCATTATTTTGTAGCCAGCAGAGATCTCAAAATTGCTATTGTTCGAATTATTGTGAAATGATATGTAGAGCTGAAATAGCTTAATAATATGTCTATAGCAAGTCTGCCAATTACATCTCAGATGTGCATGAAGGATAAATAAACCAGCAATCTCACTCCATTTTGCAAAGATAAATGAAATGTCTGGTTTATTAAAGGTATGTCAAAATAGAGGTATTGTTCTGTGGTCTGAACACAGACAATGGGCTAACATTTCCTGAATTTTAATCAAGGTCAGACAATGGATCTGTGAAAATGCCATAATAATCTATGCAGAAGATAACAAACTAACACCTAATGATTGCTTGGGGTCCTTTTGACAATCACTTGGTATATGTCAGATGCCAAATCCTAGTGTAAGTGGCATGATAGCTGCATGGTACTTGGGAGCTAAGGTGCTTAGGAGCTTTGAAGATAGAAAATAAGTCATTTTACTTGTAGCTAAACTGTGAAATTGCAAAGGAGTTATTCTGTTCTCATTTTGTGTTGACATGGAAGGGCTTGCTTAACACATTTGTGTGTTCCCATATTATGCACTCAACACCAGTCATTGAAAATGTACTCCTCTGACAGAGGCTTTTCATTCGGTCTTCACACTCTTCCTTCTACAGAGTGCAGACACCTACTAGTTCAGCTCTGATTGTTCTGTAATTTTGTTAGTCACAACATTCACAAAAGGGAATAGAAACTGTATCTACCTCACACATTGCATAACAAAGTCCTCCATTTTTATACTTCAAGCTTTCGGACATCTGACATCAGAAAAATTATTCACTCTTTAGACAAATTCAGGCTTTATTTTTATGATATATGTCTTTTGTTGTTTAAATATGATGCATCTTTATATCAATATTTATTTAGAAATCTTTGAACTTATAAACATATTTTATTTTTTCCACAAAGGGTTTATGTAGTAAAGTTTTCCATTTTGACTTACAGATTTTAGTTCAGAGCACTGAGCTCAGGCTGCTTCAGGTGTATAGTCTAATATGAAATATTAGGAAGATAAATGACAGATAAAGTTATTTCTATCAAATGGATCAATATGGCATTAACATTTGACTTAATTTCTGCTTGCTTGTTATCTGGAAAAAAAATCTAGGTAATATTTAAAAAATCANTTAGCAAAATTATGCTAAATTCTCAAACATTGATAATTGTTAGAATTCTTCTATTGTTCCTAAACCCAAAGATTCATTAAAAAAGAAAAGGCATTTACTTCACGTTACATATTCAGCACACTTTTATTACCCTTGCAATTACTTTTATGTGCTAGATGCTGTGTATCAATGGATCAAAAGTAGACTCATATGATGAAACTAAAATGCATCATGAAAAAGCAGATTATTATTAGTATTAGAACCTTTAGAAGCACCATTAGCAT
>VZTT01042843.1:29752-44161 GCA_013400855.1 Buphagus erythrorhynchus | reverse complement strand
TTACCAGATTTTATTCATTTGACAAATAAATTTGATTAAAAGTTGTGCTGGTTTTGTCTGAGATAGCTTTCTTCACAGTGGCAAGTATGGAGCTACGTTTTAGATTTGTGCTGAGCACAGGGTTGATACTACAGAGATGTTTTTGTTATTTCTGAGCAGGGCTTGCACAGAGCCAAGGCCTTTCCTGCTGTTTGTCCTGCCACGCTGGTCACGAGGCTGAGGGTGCATGGGAGGTTTGGAGGAGACACAGCCAGGACAGGTGACCCAGATTGACCAGAGGGATACTCCAGAGCACAGAAGGAGGCAGGGGAGCACATTTGGAGTGATGGTGCTTGTCTTCCCAAGGAACCACTGCATGTGATGGGGACCTGATCTCCTGGAGAGTGTTGAACAGCTGCCTGCCCTTGGGAAGCAGTGAATTAGTTCTTTCTTTTATTTTGTTTGTGTGTTTTCCCTATTAAACTGTCTTTATCTCAACCCAAAAGTTCTACAACTTTTACCCTTCTAATTCTCTCCCTGATCCTGCTGGTGGGAGTGAGCAAGTGGCTGTGTGGGGCTTGGTTGCTGGCTGGGGTTAAACTACAGCAGCTGCAAAAGCAGTCCCAAAAATCTAGTCTGCTGGTTTCCTAGTCATCTCTTCATTCTACTGATCTACAAAATTATGCACCCTGATATTGAATTTTATCTAGCTTTGTGACTTTATTATTCACTGTCCTTTTCTAATGTCTGCTTAATGTTTAAGGTCTTTGCCTGACATGAAGTAGCTATGACAAAATTATATTCCCTGAAGTTTAGCGGAGTTTAGAATATTTTTTTCTGATACTTTGGCAAATACATAAAGTGAAAATAGAAAGGCATTGACATTGCAATGCACAGGAATTCCTTTTGGATTTAAATGGAATTTAAATGTCTTCTTAAACTACTTCTGAACTTCTCAAACTTGTAAGCTCGAGCTCAAACAGAAAGGCAAATTCTTGAGATTAGAAGTGCAAACTTCTAAGTTTCAATAACAATTTCTGTCCATAGGTAGAAGGGTTGACTTGGTTGTCCAGAATGAAGCCAAGCATCTCAAGGTTTGGCATCTCTGGGTTACACAGTCTGAATGGCTGTCTTGAGCTTAAGCATTTGCTTTCCATCAGATGTCACTTTATAAGCTACACTCTGAAACCTAAACGATTTGATATTCATTTTCCCATTACCCCGGATCATGCTACAGAATTATTGTACTGCAGTCAGTGTGGAAAGAAAAATAAGTATTTCACTATCATCTGTAGATATCTTTCCCAATTGTAGAAATAATTTTAATATTAATGGGGGGGGGGAAATCAAAAAATAGTTGTCCCTAGCTTCAAGAATTTACTTCACAAAGATAGGACAACAAAAGACATTTTGTTTTTCCACCTTTTTTCCTCAATAATAACTCCAGCAGGACTCTGTTCCATATGAAGTGACAATGCTGCTCGCTGGAGATTACTTTTTATTGCCATATTTTGAAATATCTCATGTCATATCTGAGACATCTTCTCAAAAAAATGATCAGCAGCTATTGCCTCATGACCAGATTGCCACATCAATCACTAAGTAAGATAGGCAGCCCTAATTTCATTTTTCTTATTAAATTGAGTTATGTTTATGGTCCAGAAAAAAATCTCAATTTTTGTGTGAAAGTGAATTAATAAGAATTTTGGAAATCACTGTTGGTATTAGTACTTCCAGATAATAACCAAAATGGATTAACCAACGAAGTGTAAAACCACCATGCAGATAAAGTAACAACATACACAGGAGAACTGACATTGTGCATAGATCTATGAGCCTTAAACAAAGCAATCAAGCAAAAAATGTAGCAGATGCCCAAATTCGTGATGTAACAAATGGATTAACTGATGTCAGCATTTTAACCACACTGAATAGCTCTTGAGGGTACTGCCCAAAGAAAGGTCAGTGTTAAAGTGCATTTATTACCTCACTGGGGAGATATAGATTCACTCAGTTACCCTTTGATTTTTGAGCTCAATAGCTTTTATAGAAGCACAGCCATTATATAAATTATATGTTTAAAATTGTTTCACCTTGATGAGATTAAATAACTCTTTTCAAGATGTTCATTTTAGCTTTTTGACCTGCCACAGAATTTCAAAACAGGAAATTACTTTAATATTAAAGAAGAATAAGAAATTGATTTTTAAGAAAACATCAGAACCTTGAATTTTTTCTGGTATTACATTTGCTTTATTTATAGTGACTAGAAGAAAATACAGTTATTTTAGTATGATTTTTTTTATTGTCACAATTTACTCTCACTTGTTCCACTGACATAATATCAACATCTGCTTATCTGAAAGTTCTGTCAAACAATTTTTTTGATTTTGGGGAGAAAATAATGTAATAGATTTATTTTCTGACACATGCACAACAGTCTCTTTACTTTTAAAGTGCTAATCTTATTAAGAAACTTTCTAAAAATATCTCCACTTAGGACTTCTCAAGAAAAGCAATGAAAGATGAAATAGCTGAAATTTGACAATTGCAGTTGTTAAATGGTAATGGGATAAAGCAAGACTTTCTGCTCTTCAGGAAATTATCTGAGGTAAGACTGATACTAATAAATATGTAAGCCTGATACTTTGAAATTAATTATTAAAACCAAAGGAAATGATGGGACCAAACTCTTAATTGGAAAAAATTTTAATGTTGCTGTATTAGGTTTGCATGGCCAAGCTTTGGTAGCAGGGGGCTATGGAGGGGGTTTCTATGAGAAGCTGCCAGAAGCTTCCTCCGTGTCTGGCAGAGCCAATCTCTGGAAGCTCCAAAGTTGGACATGCTGCTGGGCAAGGCTGGGCCAATTAGAAATGATGGCAATCCTCTGTGATAGCATAGTTAGGAGGAAGAAAAAAAACGTTATTGCACAGTTGTGATTTTGGCCAGAAAAGTGGGGTGAGAACATATGAGAGGAACAGCTCTGCAGGCACCAAGGTCAGTGCAGAAGGAGAGGGAGGAGGTGCTCCAAGTGCCAGAGCTGAGGTTCCTCTGCAGCTTGTGGTGATGATACCAAAATCAGATGGCTAGAAACTTTCTAACAGAGTTTTGAGTACTAGATAGCAGGCATTCTTTATTGCAGTGTGCTAGTCACTCAGGGATCCTTCTTTCATTCAAGTGCCCTGAGCAGTGAGTGAACAGTTTCTATCATACACACTGATTTCCTATTCATTAGCTATCTCCACTTCCTTCGACTTTGACATAGTCACAACCCATATCAGAAATCCTTATTTCATTCTTTGAGGTCTGTCTTCATGTCCGGTGCCCTTTTTAGGTAGTTGCTTCTTTGACTCTGGGTTTTGAGTAAGTTCAGTGTCATTGTTTTGTATAATTTCTACTTTGTCAGTCTTGCAGAACCGAGTTGACATCCTGTTTGCGTTTTGCATGACTTTTTTTTGCCTAAGTTACATCCTTTATCTATTTCTACATGGCTGTGCTGTTCTATTCTGCTGACCCTGATAAGAATAAAATGTTGTTCTCTTCTGCTATCCTTATGCTGTTCTGTTCTACTGTCCTTATCATTGAGGCAGCTGTGCCCCTGCAGCCCACAAAGTCCATGGGGATGCAGAGATCCACCTGCAGCCCGTGGAGGAGACCCATGCCAGAGCAGGAGGATGCCTGAGAGGAGCCTGTGATGCTGTGGGAGGCCTGTGGGGAGAGGAGCCCACACTGGAGCAGCCTGTTCTTGAAGAACTGCACCCTGTGGCAGAGTGATCTACACTGCAGCAGTTTGGGGAGGACTGTTATCTGTGGTTGGACTCATGCTGGAGAAGTTCATAGGAAACTCTCTCTTGTGGGAGGGATCCCACGTTGGAGCAGGGAAGGACTCTTCTCCCTGAGCAGTGGCAGAAGCCATGGGTGATGAACTGACCATAACCCACCTTCCCATCTGCTTGCACCACAGGGGAGGAGGTAGAACTGGGAAGGTGGGAGGGGTGGGCAGATATTGTTTTTAAGATCTTATTTTGCTTCTCATTATCCTACTCTTACTTTGGTAGTAATAAATTCATTTGATATCTCTAATTTGATTCTGCTTTTCCCATGATGGTATTTGGTGAGTGATCCCTCCCAGTCCTCATCTCAACTCATGAACCCTTTGTTAAATTTTCTCTTCCCTGTCCAGCTGTGGAGGTGAGGGACAGAGAGGCTTTGGTGGGTGCCTGGAATCCAGCCAGGGTCAACCTGCTACATTTATCAAGGAAGAAAACTCCCTTCTTGTAAATCTGTAAATTGAAAACCATACATGGACTGACAGGAAGTGATAGCAGGAATACCCAGTCATTATTACAATGCAAATCTATACATTAAAAAAATATTTCCTCTTATTCCATTTTTCCTCCAAAATGAACCAAGTAATCTTCTGTTTAAGCATTTTGAAATGCAGTTAACTAAATAAACTGTTGAAAATTCAAGTGGATCAATTTCACCTTTGAAAAAAGGAAGTCTGAGCTTTCTGCATTGATGCCCTTTACATGAATGGAAATAAACAATCCCTTGCTCAGGAGGTACATGCTTCACTGCCACCCCCCATACTACAAAGAGTTGTAATTTATGAAAAGATATGAATTCTGTCAAAAGTACAGACCAGAAGAATAAAGACCAGGTGTGACAGCATAAGCCCTTGGCAGTGCAAGCCAATGGATAAACTCTTTTAGGTGCAAACTAATTTAGTCTTATACAAATTCTTTCTTTGTTTTTAAATCAAGCATTTATGCTACTTCTGGACTTATCAACAGTGATGAAGAATTCCTGTGCTAAAACAAAACCATTCTGTGTACTTCCCATGATACAAACTGAAAGAGTTAAAAAGTATTTAAGGTTCACAGGCATGGGTCATATCTCTTTTAACAGGCATACCTGGAAAAGCATAACTTGAAATTATTACACTTATTGGATAAATATATGAATGAAATTATATCAGCCAGCATGGCTAAAGATTCTCAAAAATATTCACAAGGAAAAGTAAGCTGGGTAACAAATTTAATAGCAAAAAACCACTGTAATGAAAAAATAAGGTATCATAAAATATTTGCACTAAATATTTTTGTGGACCATCATAAGGCCCCAAACAACTTGCTGAAAGGGCTTTACAGAGGTTCTGTACTCTGGGTCAGACTAATGGGAAAAATACCAACCAGATATTCTCATGAAGTCAAAACAAGACAAAACTTTATTGGTAAATTATAGAAAATCAAGGAATTTGGCAATAGGTTTTGTACAACATCCAACCAACACAAAACAACTCTCACAGCATTAATTTGGCCCATTCAACTAGCAAACTTTAAACCTATTTGATGTTAAGTTACTTGAAATGTTCCCAGACGAGGGAATTAGAAGAAGAAGAAAGACAGATAGAAAAGATATAGAAGAACACACATATAGCTACCAACTAACTCCTGCGTTCCAAGCATGTTCAGACAGAAACTCCAAGGGCAGTGTAGGATCAAGGCATCTGCTTGCCTCATGCTCAGCCTTAAAAACCCTTGTGGCCTTGTGGGTCCCCTCCCACGTGGGATGTCTGGTCACTTGGCCACTCAGGTGCTGGTCTGGGCAAGAGAGGAGCCCTGCTCCAGTGTTCCAGTGGTTCAGTGACCTGTGTGGGGCTGGGAGACAGGCTCTAGAGGCATGTGGGGCAGGGCACTGCCCACCAGGGCAAGCCTGACCTGCTCAGCTTCCCCCCACAGGCATCCCAAAATGTCTTGAGAGATCAATCTTTCTAGTCTCTGACAAACACAGTAACAAATTAATGTTGGGTTTAGTGATAAGATTATGCTCAAGATACGGGGTTAGATTTAAATCATCGCAGATACCTCTACGGTACCTTCACAAAAATATTTTCTTGCCTCAAAATATGATAAACAGTATTTTTGGACTAACAACATAGCATATATTTTTTGAACAGTGATAGATATATCAATTTTCACATTTATCAAATATATTATCAAAGAATCCCCTGACAAACAGGAGATTATTTTTTAATGATGGTGCTGGTGGTGACAGAAATTTACACTAGATTGATTGATAATAAGCTTATTCAATTTAAGTTATAGTTATCTAACAACAGACATTACTGATATCCAAGGTCTGCCTTTAAAAGTATTTGGTAACATTTAATACCTCTAGTCAATGGATTTAAATTGCATGGGCTACATTTTCATTTTGTAAGGCAATTATGAAATGCTTCAGTTAAAAGTGCAAGGCCTGCCTGCCTTCAGAATGTTTCCCAGGAGAGTTAAATTCTACAGCAAAGGTTTTGGGGCCTTTCCACTGAACACTAGTCAGGAAAAATAGTGAGAAAAAAATGAAAAGTAGAAAAAGAAAAAAAAATAAATTAAGATGAAAATGACAAGATTCTTCATTTACTCAGGTAGAGCCACAGCATAGATGAGAGAAATTTAAATTACTAATTTAAATTACATTAAACATTCTCCAAGATTGAAATACAAAATTAGCATTATGATAACTATATAAACAGTCAATACAAGGTGTTTTCCTTACTGTGTTTTTCCAATAATAATATGATAAGTGACTATTTTGTACAATGGTAGGTAAAGTTGGTTTATAGCTTTTTTTTTTCCTTCTCATCTCAAATCTGGAGTCAAGCACAATGCCATAAGGATCTATTAAGGTGCTATAGTACTATAGTATGAAATCAGGAAAGGAAATATCTCTGACAAAAGATGAAGCAGTGAACTTTTTACAAAGAAAGAAGTCAGTTACAACAGTGGTCTTTGAGGGGTTGAAATTCAAGAAATGTCTTGATATTATCTGAGCTGAATTTCATTGCTTATCAGGGAAAGTGAATGTATAGAAATTATGTTTTCTAGGAGAATTTAAGAGTCATAAAACTATTGGTGATATCAAAATGACCTAAACAATAAATTGAGAGAAATTAAAGAAGATTTAAGCATGAGCCCCAAATTATAAAGCAGAAGAAAATAAAATAATCAGATTTAGATTTTTTCCTTACTTTTCTTTTAACTCTTCACTGGTCTTAATTGTACTTAGAAAAATCCCATAGAAACATTAGATTGGAAAATATCCTGAAGAAAACAAAAAGCAAGAGATCTTCAAGCTCAACTTCAATTAAAGAGTATGATTCCTGAATAAATATGAAGGATTTAAATGAGTGACTGGAATCTAAGTAAAAATTTCTGAAAGTGGACACGAATAATAAATGAGTGATTAATGTAAGGAAATAAGAATGAGAGATTCAGGATTTTATCAGTATATAGCATAAGTATTCAATATAAGAGTTTTTAATAGTCTCTGCAGATAAATAAGAAAAGAAGAAAGGCTTTGTGTCTCTCTCATATCCTCTTTCCAGCAGTGGCTGTCAGACAATACTTAGACAAGAGTAAACTGCAAACAATTCAGATTAATGTTCTATTTTCAGCTCAGACTTGCTGATCTAGTCAAGATTTCTATGTATTTAGTGACATGTTTCTTTCTCTAGACATGCAACTTTGTATTTCCTTTGTGCCCTTTAATGAAGAATTCCATCCTTCAGAAGAGCGATCTCATTTCCTTTGTTTTGATCTGGCTTTATTTATTTTTATATAGCCTCTAATCTCTCACTGCGAGAAATTCTGAATCCTCAAGACCTATGCACACATGTCCATGACATTCATACCACTCTTATATTCTTCATCTCTTTTCCAGACTTACATATTTAGTTCTTTGCACTGGAACTGAACCATGCTTTTGATCATACATCCTCCAGTTTTCAGTGTTACATTACCCTTTCAGAGGCTGAGGAGGCCATCTGTAGACAGCATTCAAGATGTAGATTAACAGTCTTATAATAAAGCTTTTTCATTCTCTCTTATTTTCTAATATTTTTGAACATATATTTCTCACTGCTACTGAAAACGACATTGGCGTTGTATGGAGCAAAGCCAAATAGACTTACTGTATCCAAGTTTGCACTGTGGTTCAGTGGTACAGAAACATCCATTTCTCTGTTTGGGAAGGTTTAAGCAGAAGCATACACATTAGTTTTTAAAATGTTAACCTACTTATCATGTGTGCTATAGTGTATATGATTGCTGAGTTGCAGAAGCAAAATGTGAATGCTATAACTTCTTTTTAACTGAGGGTGTGGGGACCTGTCGTAGGTTACAGGCTATGTGCATGCCACATCAGGACAGGCACTGACAGAGCAATCCACCTCCCTGCTCTTCCTTTCTTCTGCTTCTCAGAAGAGCTCTGATCTCATCCTTTGGTTTTACTTTCTGCTACAGAATATCAAACAAGTTTCCCTTATCAACAGGATTCTGGACAATGTTGGAAGATTTGTGACATTGTGTTGAGTCTTCTCGAGCATCTCATATTCATTAATACGTCCACTGATTTTGCTCTTGCAGGAGTCTTAATCCATAAAGGATTAGCAAGGATATTCCAGGATTCAGTCATGAGAGATGAAACTGAAACCTGTGCTAAACATCAGTGTTGGTTTTGCACAGCCTGGTTTTGGTAGCAGGGGCCATGGAGGTGGCTTCTGTGAGAAGCTGCTGGAAGCTTCCACCATGTCCAGCAGAGGCAGTCCCTGATGGCTCTGAAAGTGGACAGGCTGCTGGCCAAGGCTAGGCCAATTAGAGATGGTTGGTAATGCCTCTGTTATAGCATATGTTAGAACAAATCAAAACAAATCAAAACAAAGGTAGGGGTGCAGTTGTAATTTTCCAGCCGGAGTAGGAGTGAGAGCATGTGAGGGAAACAACATGGGGACACCAAGGTCAGTGCAGAAGGAGGGGAGGAGGTGCTCCAGGCACCAGAGCTGAGATTCCTCTGCAGGCTGTGGCGAGACCATGGTGAGGCAGCTGTGCCCCTGCAGCCCATGGAGAACCACAGGGATGCAGAGATCCACCCACAGCCCGTGGGGATCCATGGGGGATGCAGAGATCCACCCACAGCCCATGGGGTCCATGGGGGATGCAGAGATCCACCTGCAGCCCATGGGGATCCATGGGGATGCAGAAATCCACCCACAGCCCATGGGGATCCATAGGGATCCATGGGGATCCATGGGGATCCATGGGGATGCCGTGATCCACCCACAGCCCATGGAGAAGGTGCCCATGCTGGAGCAGGTGGATGCCTGGAGGAGGCTGTGATCTAGTGCGAGACCCAGTGGAGAGAGAGGGCTCTGCTTCCATGCTGGAGCAGCCTGTCCTTGGAAGACGACCCAATGGAAAGAGAAACCCACAATGCAACAGTTTTGGGAGTACTGTGTGCCTGTGGAAGGGACTCACATTGCAGCAGTTTTAGGTGGACTGCTGCTCGTGACAGTGGACCCATGTCAGAGAGGCTCACAGAGCACTGTTTCCTGTGGGAGGGACCCACGGTCTCACAGGGGAAGGACTCCTCTCCTGAAGTGGTAGAAGAAAACCTCGGTGATGAAATGACCAAAACCCCCATGCCCTGTCTCCCTGTGCTGTTGGCAGGAAGAAGGGAGGGTTGGGGGGAAAAAGGTGTTTTTAAGGGCTTGTTTTACTTCTCATTCTACTACACTAGTCTTGTTAGTAATAAATTCACTTTATTTCTGCAAGTTGAGCCTGTTTTGCCCTAGGATTGTTTTCCTCTGGTCCTTATCTGAACTCATGCACCCTTCATTAATTTTTCTCTCCTCTGTTCAGCTGTAGCAGGGGAGAGTGAGTGAGTGGCTTTTGTGGGTGCCTGGCATTTGGCCAGTGTCAAACCACAACAGTGCCTTTCTTACCAAATTAAGATTCATCCAGACTGGTATTCTATTTATTTTTGATAAAGCCGGAAGGGGGTTTCTAAGTGTGCTGGTTTGACCCTGTCTGGATGATGGGTGCCCACAAAAGACACTCTGTCACTCCCTTCCTCAACTGGGCAGGGAGAGGAAGTATAATGAAAGACTCACAGGACAGGATAAGGACAGGGAGAGATCATTTACATTAACCATTACCAATCAAATCAGAGTAGGGTAATGAGAAATAAAACCAAATATTTAAAACACCTTCCCTCTCCCCCTCTCTTCTTCCTCAACTCCATCACTAAATCCTCTCCCTCCTTCCCCCCACCAGAAGCAGTGGGAATGGGGAATGAGGGTTTTGGTCACTTCATCATATGTCTCTATAGATTCTTCTTCCTCAGGATGAGGACTCCTCACATTCTTCTCCTGCTCCAGTATGGGTCCCTCCCACAGGAGATGGTCCTTCGTAGACTTCTCCAATGTGAGTCCTTTCCACAGGATGCTGCAGTGTGCATTCCTTCTGTGGAGTGCAGTCCTTCAGGAATAGATTGCTCCAGTCTGAGTCCCCTGTGGGGTCACAAGTCCTGCCAGCAAACCTACTCTTGTGTGGGCTCCTCTCTCCAGGTCACCACAGGTCCTGCCAGGAGCCCACTCCAGCATGGGTTTTCCATGTGGCCGTGGCCATGGCCTCTCTGGGCAACCATCTGCTCCAGTGTGGGGTCCTCCACAGCCTGGAGGTGAATATCTTTGTGTGAAGGCTGTTCTGAATGTATTGCTTATGTCAACCAAAATCAGATATTCCATTCTATGTTAAGTGTACTCATTCTCACAGACCATCTCACTAAACACTGTATCCAATCCCATAACTCCCAGAGACATAGGTCTTATAAATTCCAAGACTTCAAGACAAAAGATCATTTTTTGTCCAAGAATTTGACATACATGAAAATTATCAAGGGAAATAAGGCGGAGAAATATATAGGTAACAACAGGGAACATTGGTGTCAAGTTGATCGGGTTTCGCTTTTGACTCATTATTAATTCAAGTAGTAGTAAAATAAGATTAAAAGTAATAAGGGTGATTTATTATGTTTTTGTTCTGGGAAAAACATTAAGGCCACAATTATGTGTAAATATGTATTATAATGGTAGCAAGAGCATGTGGACTGCAGCCATCAAGATAGTTCTAGTAAAGTCATTCCCTGGATGAGTTGTTACCTGGGATTTTATGAAGACTGAGTCAATGAGAAAACATTGCAATCTTTTCTGAGTGAGCTAATGTAGATTCATGGTATAACTGACCATTCACTACTCTAGTAAACCACTGGTTTACTCTCATATATTTTCCCTCTGTGTGTGAGGGAAAAGAAAACTTTTAGTCCTGAGATATCCATTAAATCTGTCATAACTAAAAATTTTAAACAAATTAAATTTAACTCTGGGATGAGCTTTGTGAATAAGGCTATTTCTATAACCTAGATCTTAAATAATTCACAGAATAGTGTCTCTGGGAAAGATGTTGAAATTTACAATGCATATTATTTGTGTGGATTACTCAACTTAATTGGAAGGCCTTCTAAGGAGAATTTGGCTTTTTCAGGGCAATGGAGTACTTTGCATATTGGCATTACAAATGTTTGGAGAATAGTGCTTTAAAAGATTAATTGTGTAGTGTGCACTAACAAAAATCCTAAGCAAGGCACAAACATGAAAGAGGAAGACAACAATATTTGAATAGTTTTCACACAAAGTTTCTGTTGCTAGGGAAAACACTTCCTTCATTTGTACCTCTTTCAAATGTGTTCATCTCCAGGTCACTCAAATAGTGGAGATCACAATCTGGTGTCTTGTGAAACGGTAAAATAAGTCATATATGACTGCTGCAGAGTAATTGGTGTGCTTTTTAATAATCTGCAAAAACTGTAGGAGAGTCATATCTGCCACATCATTTTGAAATTCACAAAGAAACCTATACATCAATCATTGAATTTTCGTTTTGTTGTAAGTATTTTTACCTTTTTCTTTGTTGTGTGCCTAATTTCTACTGTCACTGTTTCAACCTATACTTTACATTTTTAAGTAACAAATGCATAAGATGTCCTACTTTTTAATATCACTCGCTGAATTCTTCAGCTTGCTACATATTATTTTGCAAAGAAGAATGAATAAATCGGTAATAAATCTGTCTCTGCATATATATAACTCAGGGTTTGACCTGGAGAGCAAATAGATCTACCACAGCTGTGGTAGAGGCACACTGACAGCATCAAGCTTCAACAAGCATTTCTGTCATCACTCTACCTTGTATAATCTCCTGGTTCACTGGAGTAGAGGAGTTCACAGAACAAGGCAATATTGTGGGTTGAGAAATGGTAGTTTTCCAGGATCTGTCATCTTCTACATAAGACTGAAATCTGTTTATTCATATTCTTCAAACAAAACCATAATTAACTGTTCCTGCCCTTAATTTTAAACATGAAGTTCTTTGTAAAACTAGAGCCAGAGATAAACCTGTTATTTTGAAATGGTTTCTTGAAGATGAAAAACAGTAAGATGAAAGAATAGATCCTGCATCAAAATTAAATAAAATAAATTTAAATTTCTACTTTCTCTATATATCTCTTTTTTGGTTTTGATTACCATTGATGACATGTTGGTTGTACAGTAATAAAAAACCAATCAAAAAACCAATGGTGCTTAAGCCAAATATTTTGGCTAAAAATCAAATTTGCTTGAAATGTCAAGTTTTGAAAAACAAAACACAGTCGTTTCTTTGTAGACAGTAAGAAAAATGATAAGTGCTTGGATAGTAAGAAGATTTTTTAAAGGAAATGAGTTGCAAGAAAAAGGAAGTTTTTTCCAATTTCTATTTATTTTCAGAGCTGGTAGCCTTTGATCAGGCTTATTCCTCATTACTCACTCCACAATGTTTATTTCCCATTTCTAAATTAAACACACATATGGCATTTAGGTATGCCCAGTGCCTGAGACTATGCAAGAAAGAGTAATTTGGATTTACCTGCGTGAAATTTCTTCTGATGCTTGATAAGACTGAGTTTGCCAGACTTGTGGCAGAAGCTAAACTGTCAACTGGTACCATAGCTCCCACAATGAGCACACCAAATCTCACAGCTATTGAAACTAATCTGTCTCCCAAAATCCTCTATCCAATTTTACTACCACAGTAACTAATTTGTTGTCATGCTATTTAAAACCTGTTTGTGATGGCCATAGACAGGCATGCAGGCAGTCACACATAGGAGGGACAAGCCTGTCAGTCTGTGTGGAAGAGCCTTCCTTCTCCTCTACCTCCAAACCTTTTTCTTAATCTCACTCTACAGAAGTTACTTATAGCAGTTGGATTTGGCATGCTGGATGCAGCCCAGACAAGGGATCTTTATTAAATCAAGCAATTATCCCTAAATGTGACTTTTTTTTGTGTGTTGTTACAGCAAACAGATAGATGCTGAGATGATGAACTAGCTATACTTTCTCACTGCTTAGCAAAGTAACTGCAGTTCCTAAATGGCACAAAGCATAAGCTCAAGAAGATGCAGTGGAGAAGGTACCTCTTAAAAATGGTGATCAGCAACTGTTCTAAGCAGGGTTGTGACCAGGTGTATATCAATAGGCCTTTACATTTTAAATTGTCAAAACTGTTAAATGTCAGCACTATGGTTGTGTATTTTCATCCATCTAAAACAATTAAACCAGAATATCAATGCCACATTTTTTAGTTAAAATATTTTGGTAGAATTTTATGATGATGATTTGAAACTGACTTTTTTTAATAAGTTCATGTTACTGCTACAAATTAATGCATTAAGTTCTGAGTAGTAGAGAAGCCATTCTCCAAAAGTTGATCATTGCTTTCCAGGTAATGCATGGAGAGGAGGATGACTTCTCTATAGCTGTATGATATATAAGTACAAAATTTCAGTAATGGAAGAAATTAATTTACAGGTTGGCAATTCTCAGCAATGTCCTTCAGTAGAAGAGACAATCTTCATAACCCTAAAAGTCATAAGGAGGGATTCAGTCACCCCTTCTCATCCCAAAACTCGGTACAGAAAGGGTGGTGATGCAATGGCCAACATGTCCACATAACTCTGCCTTTCCTCTTTTAGTAACATCTCCAGCATTTCAGGGCGCATCAAGGAATCCCAGAAATAAATGCAATAGCATGAGTTGGATTGCTCCTGAGAAAAGCTGGCCTAGGATCATGACCAATATTCCCAACTTCCGTGCTACAGCTGCAGAATTCTGGTGAAGTGGAAGAAAGTCCAACACCAAAATCAGGCTGGGTACACAAAACAATTTTGCACCTGTACCAGCTGCCATCCAGTCAATAAATCCTTCTATGCATAAGTCAGTGGTTATCATTCTCCATCTGGAAAACAAGGTGATCTCAAAACTCAGAGGAGCTGATTTTAGCAGACTTCAGAAACCTGCCAAAGATAAGTCAGTATGACATTTGTCACTGTGACAGCTGGCTTTGTGAAGACTCGTGACACTGGTCTCATAGCAGTTGGTTAATGTCACTTCCTGGAGTATAAAATAATTTCTCTGAAAACACTTTAAGGACATGAGGCAGCTTTTTGCATCAGTTCTCAGGAGTGACCTCACAAATTAGTGTAGGCAAATTGCTA
>VZTT01042841.1:0-22023 GCA_013400855.1 Buphagus erythrorhynchus | reverse complement strand
CTGGTGACACTGGTGTCCCCCAGCTCAGGAGCAGTGTGTACTGGTGACACTGGTGTCCCCGAGCTCAGGAGCAGTGCCTGTGGTGACACTGGTGTCCCCCAGCTCAGGAGCAGTGTGCTGGTGACACTGGTGTCCCTGAGCTCAGGAGCAGTGCCTGTGGTGACACTGGTGTCCCCCAGCCCAGGAGCAGTGTGTGCTGGTGACACTGGTGTCCCCCAGCTCAGGAGCAGTGTGTGCTGGTGACACTGGTGTCCCTCAGCTCAGGAGCAGTGTACTGGTGACACTGTTGTCCCCCATCTCAGGAGCAGTGTGCTGGTGACACTGGTGTCCCCCAGCCCAGGAGCAGTGTGCTGGTGACACCGGTGTCCCCCAGCTCCCCTGGCTGTGTTCCCTGTCCCTCACTGTGCAGCGTTGTCCCTTTCCCTGTCACAGCTCTCCTACGTGGACTCGGACGGGAACCCCATCGGCGTGGTGCAGATGACCTTCCTGCGTCTGCTGAGCGCCTCTGCCCGCCAGAACATCACCTACAACTGCCACCAGTCGGTGGCCTGGCACGATGCCACCACCAACAGCTATGACAAGGCCATGCGCTTCCTGGGCTCCAACGACGAGGAGATGTCCTACGACAACAACCCCTACATCCGGGCTGCCCTCGACGGCTGCGCGGTACGGGGCTGCTCCTGGCCTGGGGACACCCTGGGGACACCCTGGGGACACCCTGGGGACACCCTGGGGACACTCTGGGACACCCCGGGGACACCCTGGGGACACCCCGGGGACACTTTGGGGACACTCTGGGGACACCCTAGGGACACCCTGGGGACACCCCGGGGACACTTTGGGGACACTCTGGGGACACCCTAGGGACACCCCGGGGACACCCTGGGGACACCCTGGGGACACCCCGGGGACACCCTGGGGACACTCTGGGGACACCTCCATCCCCTCCCCTTGGCCAGCATCATCTTCCCCAGAGCAGCTCGCCCCCAAATTTCCGGTGCTTCAGGGTTGTCGCCTTGCAAAGCTGGAAATAAATTATTCCGTGGGAATTTGTGATCCAGGGGAAGCTGCAGCACCTCCAGGAGTGGAATTAATCTGATTAATCCAATTTATCGACCTAAAAATGCTGCTTTTAAAAGCCTCCCTGTGCTTTTGCTCTTGCTCAATTCCTCACACGAGGAGAGGCGAGTGATGGTGCCCAGTTGGGTAGGAAATGTGCAGGGTTTGATTAGAATCTTTTAAACTGCTTTCAGGAATTCTCAGAGGCAAAGCACGAAGGGTTTGCTTGGGATTTTTGTTCTTGCAGCCCCAGGAAGGCTCTGGGCTGTGCTGCTCACGGGGTGCACAGGCACAGCCACGATTTCCAAAGGTGCCTCACGTCCTCCCTTTCCTTCTAACTCCTCTTGGATGCTTGATTTGGGTTTAAACTCCGAAAATTCTGCCCTCAGGAGATAAAAATTTGGCAAAGCAGGTGCTGCCTGCGTTTATTTTGGGCCCCAGCTTGCTGGTGTAAAAACATGCATAATTCCCACCCTCTGGAACTGCAGCACTTGGAGCCCACGGGACAGAAAGATTGAGATGTTTGACAGAAAAATCTCCTCATGTAATTGGAGATTGAAATGCTTCTGTTCTGGCACAAACAGATTTTTTACTGATGGAGCAATGAGGAAAATCAGATTAGAATTTTTAACACATTCCTGGAGAGGGAAAGGGCATCCAGCCCCCTTCTGGAAACACTCAGGAGAAGTTTGTCCTCAAGTTTTTCATGTCTCCTGCTGACAGAACATCCTTGGGGATAAAGGGCCTTCTCCTCCCTTCCCCTTCTGAATTTTAGGGCTGCTGGAGGACCATGTGTTGCACTTTTTAAAGTGGATGAGCCTCCTGAAAATCTCCACCTTTTGGGCAGATAAATTGGATTAATCTGCTGCCCTGGCAGATGGTGCTGCCCGAAGCACAGGCAGGGTATTTGAGATTTATCTGTTGATTGAAGGAGTTTGGGGTTTACAATAGATTCTCTACCTTAAAGATGATTTTAGTCTGACTCTTAGACCCATAAAATAGCCATTAGGAATTTAGAGAACTCCACCAGGAGTTTAGAGGTGCTTTTGTTTCTTTTTTGGGAGTGAGTGTTACAACCCCTCCAGTTGCTGGGCTGTGCTGGGTTCGTGGTTGGACTCAGTGATTCTAAAGGTCTTTTCCATCCTAAGAGATTCACAAGCCCTGTGGATTTGAGGTTGGGCTGCCCCACACAGAGGTCCTGCTGGAGTGGGGAGGCTGCTGAATCCAGAGGAGCTCCAGGGCTGATGTTCTTCCCATCATTTGAACATGTTTTTCCTGAACTTCCAGCCCTTTTCCTCCAGCCTGTTCTTCAGAGCCACACAAATCACAGGGAAAGGCAGAGCCCAAAGCTGCTCCATAAATTCTCTTGTTTGTGCAGCTTTGTATGCCCTTGGGGGGCACTTCTGCTCCTCTAATAATTATTTATATTTTGGAAAGAGCTCCGTGGCCACCAGGCATGATAAAAAGACAGCAGCACCTTGTGAATTCCATCAAACTTTAAATGTGATCTTTTCACTAATATATTCGCATTAAATTGCTGCCATTTGCTCAACAAGCCAGGCATGTCCTGGGGGAGGGAAAACAACCCTTCCACAGCCACAGTTTTTCCAGGCTCTCATTCCAGCTTGGAAATGTGCTGGAGCAGAGTTAGAGTGTCAGGATCTGCTTCTGCTCCAAGGTCTGGAGGGTTTTTCAGTGGTCACCTGAGCGCTTATATTTTAAACATGCAAATAAATTTGTTTGGGTGGCGGTGACGCTGATTTGGGTCCAAAAATTCCCGGGAAAAATCAACACCACGTCCCCAGCAGAGTGGTGATTATTCAATTGTGCTGCTGCTGGCTTGGAGGCATCCTCAGAATTCCTTCTTCCTTCATTCCAGGCAAGGAAGGGCTACCAGAAAACCATCCTGGAAATCAACACGCCCAAAGTGGAGCAGGTCCCCATAGTCGACATCATGTTCAATGACTTCGGAGAAGCTGCACAGAAATTTGGATTCGAGGTGGGACCAGCTTGCTTCCTGGGCTAAAAGAGCCACCTGAACCTAGTCTCCAAATGAGCAACCTCGTAACCTCATTTAATTAAAAACAAGAAAAAAAAAAGAGAAAAAAAAAAAGGAGAAAAAAAAGAATTCCTCGTCACGTGCACGGTCTGAAACTGGACAGCGATGGGTTATTATTTTTTTTTTTTTTCCTCCCCACCTATTTTGTTGTGTCCCTGGTTTTGCCCCAGCCCCTCTGTGCCCCCCCAGCCATTCCCAGGATGGATCTGGAATCTCATGACCAGCAGCCACACGTGGAGACCTGGCCCTGGCCCTGCTGCCACCGAGCTGAGCCCACCTCCAGCAAACTCCTCCTTNGCTTAACACGGACAGCGGTGGGTTATTATTTTTTTTTTTTTTTCCTCCCTCCCCACCTATTTTGTTGTGTCCCTGGTTTTGCCCCAGCCCCTCTGTGCCCCCCCAGCCATTCCCAGGATGGATCTGGAATCTCATGACCAGCAGCCACACGTGGAGACCTGGCCCTGGCCCTGCTGCCACCGAGCTGAGCCCACCTCCAGCAAACTCCTCCTTCCTCCTCTTCTTCTTCTTCTCGCCAGGAAGCGTTTGTTTGTTCCTAAGGAAATAAAAAAAAAACGGAAAAAACTTGAAATTCCTCGTTGAAGTCCCAGCAATCCTGGATCTGAAGCTCCTTGGAGGTTTTGTTGCCTTCCCCGAGGTTTGGATCAGCTCCAGCAAGGAGATTCTGGCCAATTCCAGAATTTTCTGTGTTCCCTCCACTGAGTTTGCCTCATTCCATGTTTTCCAAAGTGCTGACTCAAGGTCACACTGGGCATCTCTTTGCCAGTGTCTTAAAGGTGCTTCTATTTTTGTATGTTTGTGAGTAAATATTTGTGTCGTGTTTTTATTTGAAATGTTGGGATGTTTCTGCCTCCAAACCATGCAGGTGACCTTGTCTGTGTTAAAGCCACCCTGTGGGGATGAGGACAGCAGCTCCTGTCCCCACTTCTGCCTCTTCCCAGTCCCAAACTGGGATCTGGAGGCCTTGGAATGACCCCCAGGATGAGCCACAGATGCCTTTTGGAATGATTCCATTCAAAATGAGGAAATTAAAGCCTCTTTTTAACAAATTTCCTACAAATCCCCTGATCTAAAAGCATTGAGTCTCTGCCTTTTCATCCACTTGCTTATTTTAAATTCATTCTTCTTTTTTTTTTTTTTTTTCTTTCAGCATTCCTTTAACATGATAGGAATTAAACCTGAATCCATTCCCAGTGGCAGATTCCTGTGGCAGGGGAAATCCAATTGTCCTCTCTGAATATCAAGAATAAAAAAATAAAATTAAAAAAAAAAATAAAAAAAANACATATGAAAATAGTAAGAATGGATTTTCTAGAATATAATTTAAACACAAAACTGCATTTTAAGTGATACATTTTAGATGATAATTTAAATGGAGTGGTCAAAATTAAGACCTACATTTCATGTAAACATTAATATTTATAAATAAATTAGAAAAAAAATTTTAAAAGGAAGAAGAAGGAAAAAAAAAAAGGTGCTTTTTATAGTTATTTTTACATATCTCTGTGGTGCTATCTGATAATTTTAACACAACACTGGGGATACCCTGCCACTGGCCAATCTCCCACTTGGCTTTTCAGGCACTTTCAGGCAGATTTTGGCTGCTGATAAATGCGTGGCACCTTCTTATCTCTTCTGTCCAAATCCTGCTCCTCTCCTTCCTTGGATGGGCCCGTGTAGAAAAAAAGCATTAAACGTCCTTACAATTTTAATTTTTTTAAATTATTTTTCGGTTTTCCCGAGGCTCTCCATGGCTTTTCCCGGTGGGAAGCAGAGCAGATTGTCCTCAGTGGCTGAACGTTTGTGGTGCTAATTTATGTCGATGCTGGGTGTCCTGAAGCCCTGGGAATTGCTGCCCACCCAGCAATTTGCAATTTTCCTACTCTTCCCACTTTTTTTTTTAATTCCTTCCACGGCTCACAACGTGCTGACACCCTCTTCTTTTACCATTTATTTTTCCTCCTTGCCCCTTTTCCTTCTTCAAGTCTCTCAGCTGGAAAACCATCTTTTTAAGGTGGGGTTTTTTTTAATTATTCTGATTATTATGATTATTATTATTATTCTTTGGCCTGGAGCATTCAGTTCAAGGGGGATTTTTCACCACGAAGGAAAAGACATCACATTTACTGTGAAAAAAACCTATATATGATGTCTTTCCCCCCCTCCTGCCCAAACTGAGAGCAGCAGCATCCGAGGAAGGGAGGGAGCAGCAGTGTGTCCATCCCTCTCCCTTCTTCTCCCCGTGCTCTCTCCCACTCAAGGGAATTAAAAAACCCCAAAAGGTGCTACCCTAAAAACTGCAGGCTCCGGCAGCAGAGCAGTGAAAAGGAATTTAGGATAAGAAAGAAGGAATTCAGCTTCTCAATCACCTTGGCAACAGTGGGAAGGGCAGGAAAGGTTGCACATCCCAGCAAAGCCATATCCTGAAATTTGTCCCGTGTGTCTGCCCAGGTCATGGGGTTCTGTTCTCAATTTTCTCATCAAGGAAGCCTTTTTTCTTTTTTTTTTTTTTTTTTTTTTTTTTTTTTTTTTTTTTCTCTCCCCCTTTGGTTTCTCTGCTTGAAGAAGAAAGAAAGAAAAATAATAATGAAAATTTCCTCTGTTGAATTCCACAGTGTTGTAATTGTACTGAGCTCCAAACTGTTCCAATCCCCCCCCAGACCACTTAGCTACGGTATATTGCAATAAAATTACTACTTGTATTTGCAGACCTTCTTTTTGTGTAATTTTATTTTCCCTCCCCCCCTTAATATATATTGACTTGAACAAATGTTGATAAGAAAAATAAAACCTATGGAAAAAAAAAAAAAACAAACAACTTTTAGTACATAAGGCCCTTTTTAAAATATAGTGTCAAATGCCGTATTGTACATTTCTTCAAAGTCCAATAAACATGTCATAAAATTTAAGTGTAATGCCCATAAGAGCTATTTTTAAATATTTTAAACCTGTGTAATAAAGGAATAAATGTAATAGATTTTTTTTTTTTCAATAAATCAAGTTTACTGTTTCCACCTAAACCCCCGTGATGTGAATCTCTTCTTGGAGCTGATTGCAGCAGGATTTCCCCAGCCTGGAAAGTTCATCAGAGGAGCAGTGGAAGTGCTTAAAAGGTAAAGAAATATTGTAAAATACAATCCAAACCCATCGTGGGGAGGTTTTCCAGGCCTGGAATATTTTCTTTGTTGTTGTTTTTTTGGTTTTTTTTTCCTTTTTTCTCAGTGAGAAATTCCAGTGCAAAAATCCAACCTGGTTTTGGTGGCTGGGATGTGGAGGAGAGCACTGAGTGGCCACCAGCTCTTCCCCTTCTCCACAGCAGCAGAAATGTCACCTGAGGAGTTTTCCTCTTGCTCATCTTCTCATCCCAAGACAAATTCAGGGGAAAAAAAAAAAGAATTTCCAGCTTTTTGGTGAGTTCCTCAACCCCCAAATCCCCAAAACTGTTGTGTGGAGGGGATGCTTTGCTCATCTTCTCCTTCTTCAGTCCAGGATCCTCTGGAATTCACTGTGGGAAGATGCTCCAGTCTGGATCTGGGTCCCTCTGGTTCAAACAGCTCCTGGCTGGAGCTGCAGCTCCAGGAGATGCTGGAGCTGCAGGAGGTGACATTTGGAGCCCTGCAGGTGGGTCAGGTGCCACCAGCCCAGCTCTGCAGTGACCAAGCCAAGCTCTGTGCCCCAGAATCCCCACCCTTCATTCTTTGGCTGCAGAAGATCTTTGGTGGTCTTTGTTCTTTGCTAAAAGGTGGCCAGAGAAGGAGCCAAAGGCACAGATTGGGTTGGGTTGGGTTGGGCTGGGTTGGGTTGGGTTGGGTTGGGTTGGGTTGGAAGGGAAATTAAAGATCAGCCAGGGACACCTTCCACAGCCCAGGTTGCTCCAAACCCCGTCCAAGCTGACCTGAAATCCTTTAATCTTCAGTCATTCAGTCTGTCATTAACTTCTAGGAGTAGTTTTGGGAAATCTTGGGCTATTCATGGCCAAATCTTCAGCAGATGGACCCCAGAAATGCAGAGCTGCAGGAGGAAATGAGGGCAAAATAACTTTATTTACTTAAACCCTGCTGGAAATACTTCACTTGGACCTTGATCATGCTTCAAGGTGACTTGAAGTTGTGATTTGCACTCAATCACTGCTGCTTGCAGCAATGCCTCTGTGCTGAGGGAGGCTTTGATCTGCTATTAGGGAAAACCAGAGATCTGAGCAGGGATCTGACTGTTCCTGGCACTGCCAGACACAGGAGCCGTGGCACATCTTTCACCTCTTTCTGTAGAACAAAGTCCAAGATTTCGTGCTCCAGCTCCCAAGCTGTAACTCCTGCAGGTGAAATATTGAGGGGAATTTTTAGAGGAGCCACAGAAAGAGCAGCAGATGATTGAGACAGAGTGTGAGCACCCAAAGCTGCTCAGTTATGGGGTGAGGGTGGGGCTGCTCATCCCAAATTCCAGCAGCAGCTCCCTCCCCACCTCAGGCATCCTACAAGGGCAGGGCCAGGAGCCCAAAGCTTGGGATGCAGCAAAAGGAGGATAAAAATCACCAATCTCAGCACCCAGCCCAGGAAATGGGAATTATCCAAGGGCAGCTGATCCCAGTGGGGTTTCCAGAGCTTTGAAAGCAGGGAAGGGGAGGCTGCAGGGCTTGGGGCTGCTGCTCTGCCTTGCCCTGCATGTGGGGTTTTATTTGAAATGTCCTGGGCTGGGATTTCTGCCCTGGGTTGGGGTTTTTGTCCTGGGCTGGGATTTGTGCCCTGGGCTGGGATTTCTGTCCTGGGCTGGGATCTCTGCCCTGGGCTGGGATTTCTGCCCTGAGCTGGGATTTCTGTCCTGGGCTGGGATCTCTGCCCTGGGCTGGGATTTCTGCCCTGAGCTGGGATTTCTGTCCTGGGCTGGGATCTCTGCCCTGGGCTGGGATTTCTGCCCTGAGCTGGGATTTCTGTCCTGGGCTGGGATCTCTGCCCTGGGCTGGGATTTGTGCCCTGGGCTGGGATTTTTGCCCTGTACTGGGATTTGTGCCCTGGGCTGGGATTTCTGCTCTGTACTAGGGNCTGCCCTGGGCTGGGATTTGTGCCCTGGGCTGGGATTTGTGCCCTGAGTTGGAGTTTCTGCTCTGGGTTGGGATTTCTGCCCTGGGCTGGGATTTCTGTCCTGTACTGGAATTTCTGTCCTGTACTGGAATTTCTGCCCTGTACTGGGATTTCTGTCCTGTGCTGGTATTTCTGCCCTGCTGTGAGAGGAAAGCAGGTGAAGCTGCAGAGTTTTCCCTGAGCTGACCCAGGCACGAGGATGTGTCCATGTGCTTCCTGCTGCTCCCAGGGGTAAACCAGGAGCTGCTGTGGGATTTGCTGCGTGCCTGTGAAATGGGAATTGTTCTTTGCTTTGGTTTTCAGCCCTGCTCTGGAGGAAGAGGCCCAGCCCCTCGTGCTGCTCTGTGTCTCCACTTTTTTATCTTGGATTTCCTTGGCTTGCTCCACTTGCACTCAATCATCTTAAGGTCTTTTCCAACCCAAAGAATTTTGTGATCTAACAGCTGGAGCCCTGGCTGTCCTTAAAAGAGCCAATCCTGCATGATTTGTAAGAGTGGGATAGAGAACAGAGCCAAGGGGCTCTCACCAAACACAGCTCCCCCAGCCCTGCTGTGACCAGCAGGGACCAGCACATCCCAGTTCCTGCTGGGAGCTGGGAAGGGGGACCAAGATCCCAGCCCAGCCATGCAGGGTCACTCTGGGATCACAGATTTTGCTCTCCACGAGGTGTCACAGCTCTGGTTGGGATGCTCCTGCTGCTGTCACCTCTCCAAGAGATGTTCCTCCCCCATCTCCTTAAATCCTGTGTTTACAACAGACTGGTAAAAATAAAAATGGCCAGAAAAGGAGCGTGAGCAATGATTAAATTTAGAGACCAGATCCTGGGCATCCCCTCGCTGTCTAGGTGAGTTTTGGGAACGAGAAGAGGAGCTGTGAATGGGTGATTTATACAAAGGATTGAGCATCCTGAGTGCCACCAGAGCTCTCCTGGAGAGACAGAACCAGCAGGACCAAGTGGGAGGCTGGAATGAGGAGGGGAGAGGATTGTGCATGAATTAGCATGCAGAAAATATGCAAATTGTTGGGTAGAGCGAGGCTCTCACGGCATTCAAAGGAGCTGGAGCTATTCTTGTCCTTCAGCTGCTTTTTGTCCTGCATCTTCTCCCAGCCACGCTGGATTTGACTTGGGTTTATTTTTATTAATTCTCAAGCAAAGAGTAGAATTGATCTGACCAACAGCTCTGGGAAAAGTAAAGGGAAAAAAAAAAAAAGCCACAAAAAACCCTCTCATGTCTTCCTGTGAGAAAAACAAGTGAGCTGGAGGTGGCTCTGGCAGTTCAGCACCATTTGTAAATTAATCTAGAGAGTGCCCAGAAAAGCTGAGGCAGTGCAAGTCAAATGTGTCCCCTCTCTTCACACCTTGCCCAGGAGCTGTGCCTCTGCAAATTCCCTGCTCTGGCTTTCCAGCCAGACAATTCCCACTTTTTTTTAATCTGTATTTTTAACAGGGCAGCTCAGTGCAGCATGTGTCACTTGGCACCACGAGCCCAGAGTCCCTCTGCCATGAGCAGAAGCAAGGATTTATCATAATTATCCATCAATTATTGCATCCTTGCATAATCTGGATTTTCCTTCATTTTTATTTTCTTCCCACGTGCTTTTCTTTAAGGCAAGAGCAACCCTTGAGGCCAAGCTGGGCTGATGTTCCCAACATCTGTCAGGGGTTCTTTAGGCAGGGCTGCGACCCAAAACCAGTCCTGGAAATAATTCACTCTGAATTCATCCTTCCCTCAGCACTTCCATCTCTGGGGAATCCAATCCCTTTTTTTCACACCAAGGGGATCTTCAGCATCTTCTCTGGAAGGGCTGGATTTGGGACTCTTGCACTGAAAACCCATTTTGCTTTTGATGTGAGAGCAGGAGCAGTTCAGTGAGCTGTCCTTTGATTAATGGCACCTATTGCCACTTCATTTATCCCTTGTAACTTCTCTGCTTGCAGATTTTTCCCATCCTGGGCCATCATGGCAGCAAAGTGATTTTCTCCAGAGGCACAAACCCGGTGCTTCCACAGCCCTTCCCTGCTCTCACCTCAACCAGAACCTCCCAGTTCCCACTCGGGGCTTTCCTCAAAGAGCCCTGAGCAAAAACAAACACCCCAAAGGAATCAAAACCACCAAAACCCAGCAGGAAGCAGCTGTTCCCCTCCCTCAGAGAGCAGCCAGTGCCTGTTCCTTCAGAGCTGCAGCACGAGGGGAGCTGTACAAGATGAAATTACATCTTGTCTGTCACACTCAGAGGCAGCCCTGGAACTGCTGCTGCACAGCCCAGCAGCCAGAGCCAGCCCTGGGACTCCGTGTTCTCATCCTGCCTAATTATTAATATGTTAATTTGACAATGAGATGTTGTTCTTTGAGGAAAATTTCCTGCGCTGAGCTTGGATTCCTTTTTTTTCCTTTTTTTTTTTTTTTTAAATTTTATTTTCCAGCTGCTTGTCAGCTCGCAGATTTTTTTTTTGTTTTCTCTGCTTTCTCAGCTTGGGCAGAGCAGAGCCTGAGGGATCTTTTTGCCACATCCCAAGGCCAGGTTGGACACTTTGGGGTTTGGACAAGCTGGGATAGTCGAGGTGTCCCTGGCCTGGATGAGCTCTAAGGTCCCTCCATCCCAAACCATTCCAGGATTCTCTGATTCCCTGAACATTCCAAGGTGCCAAGGGAGTACCAAGTCAGGAGAGCATCGTGCTGGTGCTGATTATTTGGGAATATCCAACATCCAAGCCCTTCCTGGAGGTGGATGCTGCCCCAGGGATGGGCACTGCTGTGGTTGTGACATTTCCTGGGGATCCAGAGGGGAAAAAAAGCCCTGACTGTGCCTTTTGAAGTTTAAAAATTCAGCTGAGCAGGGACCAGGAGCTGCTGGGGGCCTGCCAGAGGTGCTGTCACACATCCCAGGTGTGGTGAAGAGTCTGATCTCTTCAGGGTTGTGGCACAAATTCACATCCAAAGGTTTCCTGGGGGATTCCAGATGGAAAAGTGGGCTGGGAAATCACCTCCCTTCAGCCCCCACCTCCCCCAGAGCTGAAGGTTGGACCCCACCTGCTTCCAGCATGATGCTGAAGTTCAGGGGGGAGCAGCAGCCACTGAAAAAAAAAAACAAAACACCCAAAATTATCCCTTTTTAGGGTTTTCCCTTCAAGCAGGTTGATCTGAGACCCTGTTAAAATGGAAATCAAAAACCTGCCAGACTCCAAACATTAATTAAGACACACAACAGGGAGAGAGGGGGGAAGGAAGGAGGGGAGCAGCCATTCAGGAATTATCTGCTCCACGAGGCAGCATTTGTGGCTTCCACACACATCCATCATTTTTTTGGGTGGGGAAAAGCAAGAAATTCAATCCAACCCCACAGGAAGTTTGTCCACCACCATGGATTTAATTTCCCAACTTGAATCAGGCGAAGATTAACCTTGCTGAAGGGCACCAGTGGAGCGGGGAGGAGTGAACAAATTAATCCCTGCTATGAGTTTCTTCAGGAGGAAACACTGAGCAGGATTAAATATTTATTGTATATAAATATTCTTTCCCACCTCCCCCATTTCCTCTCCTGATCTGCATTTCAGGCTCCTTCCAGCAAAGCCAGCTTTGAGTACAAGAGTTTGTTTTTCCTCCTGGATGAGGAGGAAGGTTTGAGGAATAATTCATTTGCCACCTTGATTCTTTCCTCCCCTCCCCTCCCAAGATTGATACCATGGCACTTAAAGGGGAGAAAATCAAGTTGTGCTGATCTATGACCAGACACTATTTATTCTCATAGAACCTCATCTGCAATTTTCCTCAGCATCCTCAGAATTAAAATCCCTTTGCAATCTCCCAGCTGGCTGGCAATGTGCCATTTCCCTGCCTCCCCTCCTCAGATGTCTTTTCCCTCTGATCAGGGCACACCATTATCAATGATGTGATTCTGCTTTACATTCACATGCTTCTGGGGTTTTTTGGGCCATAAATAATGTTCCTGTGCAGCTCAGGCAGAATCATTCTGAGGGTTGGTTTTTATTTTTTCTTTTTCTTATTCCTTTTCCTTCTCCCTTTCCCTTTCTATCTTTCTTTCTGCAGCTCTTGCAGGGGGTGATAAATCCATCATTTCTTCCCCCACAGCAACCACTGATGTGCAATGTGGAGCCCATTCCTTCACACCTGGGGTTTCAGGCTCGGGGGTGACCCTGCAAACAGCAAAAAAAAAAAACCAAAAAAAACTTTTTTGGGGATCCTGGGCTTCCTGTGGGGAACAAACCAGCCTGGACCAGAGGATGGCTCAGCACTTTAATCCTAGAAAGCAGCAGAGGGGCCCGGTGTCCCTGTGCTGTCCCCAGCTGGGGACAGCCTGGTCCATGCTGGAGGCACTGTTGGAGCAGATGAAGATAAAAGCTGTTTTTTTTAGAGATTAACATGTTTTCCATGGATATTCCTCCTTGATGGGATGATGGGATTTGGGCTGGCATGGATGTGCCCTCTGGATCCTCCTGGAGCAGAGAAGATGAGACAGCAAGGCTGGCTCGCTGCAAAACATTTATTTTTAGGTTTTTTTTCTTTTTTTGTCTGATTAGAAACAGAAAAACATCTAAAAGTAGCTGGAAATGAACCATCCCACCTTTTGATTCCCTTCTCCATGACCTGGAGGATCTGTCCCTGTTATCCAGGGCTGCAGGAGCATCTCCAGGTCACCAGTGCCACTGCTGACCTCGGTCTGCTGAGACAAACTGGGCTCAGGGAGAGGAAATGGCCTTGAGTGGTGCCAGGAGAGGCTTAGACTGGAAATTAGGGAAGGTTTCTTCACTGAAAGGGTTGATCAGTGCTGGGAAAAGCTGCCCAGGGAAGTGGTGGAAGGGTTTAAAGGACACAGATGTGGCACTGGGGACACGGATGAGGGCTGGCCTTGGCAGTGCTGGTTGAAGGCTGCATGTGGTGGCTGTCCAGGGTTTTTCCAGCCTTAGGGATGCTGTGATTATCCCAGAGCCATGCTGGGGGCTGAGGGAGGGGACACTGCAGGTTCCAGGGGCAGAGGCTGCTTTGTGTCACTGCTTTGGAGCTCTGGGGCAGATCTGGGGTCAGGACCCCCTAAATCAGCATCACTGCAGAGCTGGGGGACTGAAATCATGGGGGAGCCTCAATTCCTCCTCCTCCCCCTGCTCCAGAGCTCTCCTCCTGCTGCCCAGGGATGGGGAGAACTCCCAGCCTCCATCAAGGTGCATTTTCCAATTATTTTGGGATCCCTGCCTTTAATTCCCAGCCCTCTGTGGCTCAAAGCAAACCCACCTGAAACTGGAAACCCATTCCCCACTGGAAAAGGCTTTGCTGGGGCCCATCCAGCACCCTCCATACGCCTGAATTCCTGTTTATTTTTTTTAAAAGCCCGAGATTTCACGTTGTTTTGTCTCTCATTTTGCAGAGTTAATCGGATTGGCAAGCACAGAAAGGAGCTGTCAGGGGAAGCAGCTGCCGAGCAGCACAAAGCTGGGTGTGTAATCCAAGCTTTACCCACAGCCTTATTAAGATCGAGATGTCTCATTACAGGCAGATTTCCAGCTGGATTTCACAGCAGCTTTTGTGATTTCTCCCTTTCACCCCCCTCCTCTTCCCAACATGATTTTCTTTTTTTTCCCCCCTCATATAATTCAGTGTTTTTGCTGGGAGGGGGTGGAAAGGGTTTGGTTGAACACGTGTTGCACTGAGCAACATCCTCAATTTAAATGGAAATTCTATCAATAACAAATGTTCTCTCTCTCCTCACTCGGGGAAGGGCTTGGAAATATCATACAGAGAGGAAAAATAAAAACCACCAGAGCTCAGAGGCAGCACAAGAACGACCCCAGTCCTCTGGCAGGGCCAGTTGTAGATAATAAAGTGTCCATTTACTGCAACTGAGATGGTGTAAATGAGCTGGAGGAAAGAGGAGTTCAGGAATCCAGGCTGAAAAATCAAATGAAGGGCGAGGGGAAGTGGGAATCTTTTATTGTGATCATTTATTGCTGATTGTGATCATTTATTGCTGATTGTGATCATTTGTTTGGGCTGGAAATGGGGGCAGGAAAGGGAGCCAGGAGCTCCAGGAGCAGGAAGGAGCCTGGAGCAGCTCCTGGAAGGAATTTTGAATGATCCACTCAAGAGGATGAGGGGTTTAAGGTGGATGAAGGGACCAAAGGCATGACTGGTCCCAGCCTGCCACCCTCTCCAAGTCCTGTTCTCTTTTCCCATAATTAATTTATTATTTCAAGCCTGGCTTGTTGGCACAGAGATTTTTCTATGTCAGGTAATGCTGGGAATCCCTTTAACACATCCCTACATGGAAAAAACCTAAATAAACTAACATTGAAAAACTCAGTGGGGTTAAAATACATTTGTCCCTTTTGTCCAGGGAGAAAACTTGTGAGAAAAACATTCAATTTTTCTGTCATCACCCAAAACTCCAGAAATCTTCAGAAATGACTCTTTTCTGGTCAAGAAACTTTTCCAAACGAGAAACTTTGCCAGGTGCCCATGTTGTTAAAAATCCATTTACTCCTAAAAGAGCTGCTTTGAGGGAGATTTTTCAGCTGTGAAAATCAGTCACTGAGCATTGCTGCCTTTGACTGGTGAGATTCAGAGGGGCTGGGCAGGTGATTTATAGGGGTTGGAGGAAGATGCTTTTGGACTGCAATCCATGAAGCAAGTCCTGGACTCCTCCCCAGCTGGAGCTGCAGCCACTGCACAGGGAGAGGATCAGATCCATGGATTTCCCTCTGGGATGCAGAGTCGCATTTGGATCAGGCTCTTTTGGGGATGTTGGGGTGCAGGGAGAGGCAGCCAAGCACTCCCCCATCCCACATTTCCTGCTGTGATGGGGCTCTGGCTGCTCCCCTTCGTTTTCCAGAGCCAGAATTCCAGGAGCAGAGGTAAATCCCATCCTAGGTGTGTATTGATCAGTCAGGATTGCTCAGGATGACTGAGGTTGGGAGGGATAAACATCTTTTCCTCTTTATGTTGGGTTTATTTGTTGATTTAAGCTCTGCTGTCCCTGTGCTCCCAGCCCAAGCCACATCCCACGTGCTCCTGCTGCAGGGCAGGTTTCTCCTGGGAGGTGATGCTCAGAGGCTCCAGCTCCTCCAAAAACGGGGGGAAAACAAAAAATAAAAATTACAAATTCCCAGTGCCTGCCCAGCTTTGGGGTGTAGCTGCTTTTCTAAATGCGTCGTGCTTCATTTGTCACAGTGATGGATCCACTGCCCATATGTTTAAATACCACAGAAATGCAGCCTTGCAAATATCTGCTCACCCAGGAGGAATCATTTTGCCTGACAGGCAGTCAAGGCAAGATCAGTATTTTTTTGCTCATCACCACCAGCTTTGAGAGCCTCTGGAGGAGTTTCCACGTCCTTCTCCTTGTCTGGGGCCTCACCATTTGCTGCTGCTGGGGTCAGAGCACTTTTCTTTTTGCTAAACCCATCACCTTCCTCCAAAACAACCCAAGCAGGGCCTTCCCCCCCTCCTCTGTGCCATAAATCACAGCAGGAAAAATGAAATGCAGGAGCTTTCCAAGCCCCAGCAAGGCAGGGATGGTGCTGGATTCATCATTCCCACGGCGTGGCTGGAGCTTCAGCTTTGCCCTTTAGAGCAGTGCTGCATTTCAGGAGAGATTTCTGAGCCTGTGGCAATGAGAGGAGAGAGGAGAAATGAAACATCACCACCCTCAGTGTCTGCCTGGCCTGGGTTTCTGCAGGAAAAGCTGCAAGAGCCACCTGTGTGAAATAAAAGGCTTCAGGGAGCAAAGGAATCCATTTTATCCAGAGTGATTTTTCTCAGAGGCTGAGGGATAGATCTTCCCTGCCCCAGTGCACATCCTTGGTTAATAACTGGAGTTCTTCAGCATGAAATACTGGGGGAGAAAAATGCATTTTCATCCCTGGAGTTCAGAGAGAGGGAAGGAGCAGCACTTCCAAAGGAGCACGAGAGTTGTGAAAGCTCTTCAACACCTTTAGTTCCTGTGTGGCATCTGCTGCTATTTTATTTTTGGCACCTGTCGAGCATCTATTATCCCTGCTGAGATTTTACCCTGTTGTGTTTGCATATGGAAAAATAAAATCCACCAAATAATGAAGAAATGCTGGCAGTAAAAGAAATCGAAATGTGGATTCTTGTGGGCCTGGAGCTGCAAGGTGATGGATTGTTCCACAGGCAGGAAATCCAGGGATTTAGGGGAATTTCAGCCACCCAGAGAGCTTTTCAGAACATATTCCTTATTCCAAAATTAATGACTGGATCAGCTGGGAGGACCTCACCCCCTCAGGGCAGCCCTTTCCACTGATCCAAAGGGGTGCTGTGATTTTTCCAGGCTGGAGGAGCAAGGAAAGGTTAACATATTACTAAAAACTTCATTATTATGCTAATGATGGAGAAATTCTGCTAAAACTCATTTCCAACCCATCACCTCTTCCCCTGTGTGCACCTACCCTGGCTTTGGGGCTGGATGATTTTTTATAGGATCAGGGATTGGAAAGGACCTTAAATCTCATCCATGGGTTTGGAGACACCTTCCACTATCCCAGGGTGCTCCAAGCTGGCCTTGGACACTTCCAGGGATGGGAATTTTTTATTCTTCCCTGAGGCTTTCTGGGAGAACTTTTTCTGGTTGGAGCTTCCAGGGATGGATCCAGGAAAATTCCAACCATGTGAAGAGTTTTCCTTCCAAGGATCACACGAGGATCACACTTGGCTGCCAGCCAGGGAAGGGGCCAAGGGGCTGCTCCTGCCCAGGTTTCCTGAATTTTCCTGAATTTTCCTGAGTTTCCCTGAGTCTCCCTGAGTTTTCCTGAGTTTCCCTGACTTTCCCTGAATTTTCCAATTTCTCTGNGATCACACGAGGATCACACTTGGCTGCCAGCCAGGGAAGGGGCCAAGGGGCTGCTCCTGCCCAGGTTTCCTGAATTTTCCTGAATTTTCCTGAGTTTTCCTGAGTTTCCCTGAGTTTTCCTGAATTTCCCTGAATTTCCCTGAATTTTCCTGAATTTCCCTGAATTTCCTTGAGTTTCCCTGAGTTTCCCTGAATTTTCTTGAGTTTCCCTGAGTTTCCCTGAGTTTCCCTGGCAGGTTCCACCCCATGGAATTGCTTTTCCTCCCTCCCTGGCTGCTGTGCTCCCAGCCAGGGCCATCTGTCCCCACTCCTGATCTTCCAGCCCTCATTCCTCTCCAGGAAAACCAACAGGAATGTTCCTTAGGAGAGGGAGCAGCAGGATGGGGCTGATATTTCACAGTTTCACCGTGGCACAGAGTTCTCACCCTCCTTTGCTCAGAGGAGTTCTCTCATTACTGAGCTGCTGACTCGTTTATTCCGTGGCTTTTAGGCTGGCTAAATATATTCCAGCACTGTGGAATAGTGCTCTGGGTTTTGGGAATGAGGGGGGAAAGGGGAAGGAAGGCAGAGGAGAGAGCAGTGCAGTGCTCAGCTTGCCTGAGGTTGGCTGGGATGGGTTGCAGATGAAGTGATGTCCAGGAAAGATCAATGCTGTAAAGGCTTCCCACAGGCTGGAATTTGTCGTGGTTCCAGCTCCAGGGAAAGGTGAATTTCCAGGGAAAGGTGAATTCCCAGGGAATGGGGATCCTGGCTATCAGCAGAGAAGGGAAAAGAAATTTGAGGCTTCTTGCCATCCTTTCCTTCCACATCTCCTCCACAGCATCCCAGCTCTGTCTGCATCAGCCCTCAAAGAATCCCAGAGTGGTTTGGGGAGTCCTAAAGCTCATCTGACCCCAGCCCTGCCATGGCAGGGACACCTCCCACCACCCCAGGCTGCTCCAGCCCCAGTGTCCAGCCTGGCCTTGGGCACTGCCAGGGATCCAGGGGCAGCCACAGCTTCCCTGGGCACCCTGTGCCAGCCCTGCCCCCCCTGCCAGGGCACAATTCCTTCCTGAAGTCCAGTGTCAGTGTCCCATCTTTCAGTCTGAAGCCATCCCCCTTGGCCCATTCCATGCCAAAATTCCCTCTCCCCCTTCCCTGCAGCCTGTCCAGATCCATCCACTCCCCTCTGCTTCTCACTCCTTCCCTGGAAGCATTCCCAGTTCCCATGCCTTGCACACTGGATTATCCTTTCCCTCATTTTCCAGGGTGACACTCCCAGACGTGGGCTCCTGTACAGAAAGGCTGTGGGAACATTGTGGGATCGATTACAAAAGGGAATCCATCCTTTTTGGCCCAGGCATCACATCCTGGGGGTTGTTTGCTGTCTCCTCAGAGAGGTGGAACCAAAAACATTCATGAGCTGCTGAGCTGAGGGGCTCCAGTTTAAAGGAGCACCTGAAACTGGTTGGTTTTGCTTTTAATAAATGAAGAGAGAAAAAAATTAATCCTTTAATTTAATTTTAGACTGGAATTTTAAAAGGAATTTAGGCTCCTGCAGCATCTTCTTTCTGGTATCATCCACCAGTTCCCCATCTCAGAACTGGGATCAGAATCTGCATCCACAGAGGATCCACCTTGGGAAGCTGAAATTGCCAAAATAAAGGTTTGGCTTTGATGGTTTTCATGCCATGAAATCCACCCCAAATCCACCATCAGGGATCTGCAGCTTCACACCCACCCCGTGTCCATGGCCCTGGTGTGTCCTTGCTCAGCGTTGGTGGCAGTGTGATTTTTAAAAGGGAAATAAAAGGGAAATAAAAGGGAAATAAAGACAAGCAAAGTGCCTGCTCTGGGTCTGAGCTGGGGCTGGGCACTGCCAGAGTTACTGACCTGAGAATTTGCTGCTCCAAGGATTCTGCAAATGCCAGGGGGGTGTTCACAAATCAGCCAGTGGCACACATTTCCCTCCTTGAGTCAGCAGAGCTCTGTAAATCACTGTGTACAGAGCCTTTGCTGGGGCTGGTAAATCTCACAGCTCTCTCCTCTATTTTTCTTTTCTTTTCTCTTTAATTATTAAAGGCCACACTGAGAAGGAAAACGGCTCAAACCCTTTGTAAAGCCCATGGGTTTGGGAGCGTTTCTGCAGGGTTTGGAGAGTGGGAGACAGATGGGAGAGGTGGCTCAGACCTCCTGTGTGTGAGGGAATTTTTTCCTCTTTGAAGCTGAACTTTTGATTTACAAAAATAGCCTGTCTCAATTTTAAAATTGAGAAGATTCCATCATGAACATGGGAGAACTGCTGCTGTTGTTATTCATCTTCTGCCTCAAAAATATCATTTTAATTCCTAGACAGGAATAAAATAAATCAAGGATTGATTAGGAGGAGACCCCAAAATTTTGCTGTTGGGAAATTCACATCATGTGCTGCATAAAACAAAAGAAACTCAGGGTTTTTTTGTTCTTTTGTTGGGCCTCTTTCCAAATTGGGATGAATGAGATGATGATAAGGAGATAAGGAGAGGATATTGAAAGAACAGTGGAAATTGTTTCAGAAATAGATCTCAGGGGGGAAGGCAGTTAGAGAAATTAAGCCAATTAGGCTGGATATGGGCTGATTTCCCTTTCCTGAAGCTCTCCGAGGTGGATAATGAAGGCAGGTCAGATGTAAGGATCTGCATTCCTGCCTGTGGAGCCCAGAGTCTTAATTAGTTTTCTTCTGCAGGGCCATGTTGACAGCCAAGGGTGTGCTGACCTTTCCTTTCCTTTCCTTTCCTTTCCTTTCCTTTCCTTTCCTTTCCTTTCCTTTCCTTTCCTTTCCTTTCCTTTCCTTTCCTTTCCTTTCCTTTCTTCCCCTTTCCCCTTTTCTTTTTTTCTTTTCCCCTTCTCCCCTTTCTCTTTTTCCCTNAGGGAAAGGGGAATTCAGGATGTCCAGCACCTCTGCAATTCCACAGTCCTGCTGGATGAGCACTGAGGCTGGGGCTACAAATTGGCAGGAGAAAATATTTCAGGCTTCAACTGCAGGCTTAGAATGAAAACTCTATCTTCTGAAAGCTGATTTTGCTTCACAGCACATTGCCCTCTTTTCCTTGTTTACCTAGAGAAGGATGTACTTGGAAAGTCCTGACTAGGCATGATGGTGGGGAAGCATCTCCTCCTTTTCCCTTTTCCCTTTTCTTTTCCCTTTTCCCTTTTCCCTTTTCCCTTTCCCCTTTTCCTTTTTCCCTTTTCCCTTTTCCATTTCCCCTTTCCCCTTTCTTTTCCCCTTTTCCCTTTCCCCTTTTCCTTTTTCCCTTTTCCCTTTCCTTTTCCCTTTCCCCTTTTCCTTTTTCCCTTTTCCTTTTTCCCTTTCCCCTTCTCCTTTTCCTTTCCCCTTTCCTTTCCCCTTTCCTTTTCTTTTCCTTTCCCTCAGCCTCATTCCAGCCCTGCCCATCCCAGGGGCTGTGACATTCCAGCTCTGTGCTCCCAGCTGTGGCCAAGGCAAAAGGAGAGCCACAAACCCCAAAAACAGAGCAAACACATCCTGCAGGAGTGAGGAGAGGGGATTCCACCCAGGAATTCCTTCCTGGGCATCCCTGGAGTGAGGCACAGGGAGCTGGGGGTGGGCAGAGGGACAAGGGGACAAGGGGGACAGAGGGACAGATGTTTTGGGGTCTGCTGGGGTGGGATTCTTCCTCCTGTTTGATGGGACAAGGGGACAGATGTTTTGGGGTCTGCTGGGATGGGAATCCTCCTCCTGTTTGATGGGACAAGGGGACAGATGTTTTGGGGTCTGCTGGGGTGGGAATCTTCCTCCTGTCTGATGGGACAGAGGGACAGATGTTTTGGGGTCTGCTGGGGTGGAATCTTCCTCCTGTTTGATGGGACAAGGGGACAGATGTTTTGGGGTCTGCTGGGGTGGGATTCTTCCTCCTGTTTGCTCAGCTTGGCACAAAAACCACTGGGACATCCCCAGTGCTGCAGGAAGTGTCCCCTGCTCCCCTGGCAGCCCCTGTGCCCTGCCCACAGGCAAACACGGATTTCTCCAGCCCCTCTCCTGCCTTTTCACCACTTCCCTGTTATCTCCAGCTCCTTTTAAGAAAACTGCCCTGAGATTTCTTCTGAAGGAAATCTGAGGGAAGCAAAGGCACCTTTAAAGTGCTGATGATTTCAACACCTTGTCTTGCACTGCTCGAGCTCATTCCCCAAGAGCTCTTTGAAATACCAACACCAATCAGGAAAAGTTAAATTTTCTGTGTCTGCTGCATCCCTGGCTGGTGGCTGAGCTGTGTCTGCCACAGCAGCATCTTCCCCGTGGGGAAAAGCCTGAGCCCCCAGGAGAGAACAGAGATTTTCTGTTCCCAGGGCACCTCTGGAGCTCTGTGGGGGTGGAAGTGAGACTGGAATTTAATCTGAGTGCAGCAGGGAAGCTCAAAGTGCCTTTGTGAAGGTTGATCTTTGAAGGGTTGGCTGAGAGCAGAGGGAGATCCAGGGGAGTTCCTGGTGTCTGATAAAACACTGAGGAGAAACTCAGTCCCACACTTGCTCCCCTTGGCACAAGGAACTTCCAGCCAAATGTGATAAAAGGGGAAAAAAAAATTTAAGTGATTTAGTTTAACAACAGAGTGCAGATGAGGGTCTGGAGCTTCCCAGCTTGGGATTTGTTTTGATTTGGGAATGGTTTTGCAGAGGGAAATTACCTCAGTGCAGCTGGCCCAGCTCATTGCCACCCTCAGCATCACCCCCAGCTCCATCCCCAGGGTCCAGGGGCACAGGAGGAGCTGCAGACTGAGCTCCTCCTCCTCCCAAACCTTCTGAGGGACAAAACCTCCCCATCTCCAGGAGGAATTCCCCCCAGGAGTCACACACACATTTGTGTGTGTGTTCAGAGTAGCCCGGGCTGCTGAGCACACCCTGAATCTCGGGGGTTTATTGATGCACAAGGATTATTTGCAGGTCTTTAAGGTGGGACTATCAGCCTCATGGCCTCTGTAACCACGTCTGGGTCTGCACTGGGCTGGAGTAAATCAG
>VZTT01042836.1:59851-73625 GCA_013400855.1 Buphagus erythrorhynchus | reverse complement strand
ATCAATAATAAATGTTGGCAAAGCATCTGCATGTAAATATGCTTTTCTGTGTCATAAAATTTTTTATCTTGGTCAGTAATGCAGAATATCACAATAAAAAATAGGTTGAGACAACTAGAGAATTACTGGTGGAGTATAAAAATAATTAAATTCTCGTACAAAGTGTTGGAATGTCTTGGACAGAATTATATCCCAGAAAAGATAATGAAAAGTTACACTGTAGCTGTTTTACTTCGTACTCTCTGTGGTGGTTTTATTCTTTATACAGAGGAGAAGAGCTATCTATGATAGAAGTCTAAGTGCTACATACTGACAAACTCAGGATTTTTGCCATTTGATTAGTAAAAGGAGTTAAGTGTTAATAAATTTAAGGCCTCTGCCTTATCACCTCAAATAAAAAAGTCTCTAAGTATAGAATCTGAAATACAGACTGGAGATGGTAAATTGCCTGCATGCCTTTCAGGTGTGATGATGTCATGCTTTACTTTTAAGTCCTTGAATGTATTAATAGAACTTGTTTTATAGTCTTTTTGGAGTCAATCATTAGCATTATTACTATTTCAGACATAGTAAAATCACACATCAACATGTAGCAAAAGCGGAAAAAATTCCATTATCCATTCAGAACAATTTCCTATGATAATACAAATGTTACCCAGGACAGATCTTTGAAATGGATACTAATTCTTTAAATTCTTTCCTGTCTGTTTCAGGAAATAGTGAGATCCCATTGATTATGAGTACAATATGTCTAAAGTTCACTTCTAAACACTTGGCTCTTTGCTGTGAAAGTCATCTGCATTCCCTTTATAATTCTCAGCCACCAGAGATCTGTGTAATCTTGGAGATCTGATCCAATATCATTCAGAAAAATCCTTGATAATAGTTTCACCATTCAATCAATGAAAGAATTAAAGCTTCCTGCTTGTGTCTTCTTTAAAAAAATCCCGAGGCAGGGGAATAAGACTTTGGCTTATGGGTTTCGAGATTTTGTTGTTTGCAAATAAAATGATTATTACCATTATTATTCAAGTTCTTAATCAAGGCGAACAAATGGCATCTGTTTGTTATCATCCTTCCTACAGAAGACAAAGGCTTCAGTCCCTATGGTACTGACTGCTGGCCCCAAGTGGCTGCTGGATGTGACTTGGCAAGGAGTAGAAGACAACAAAAACAACTGCATTGTGTACAGCAAAGGTAAACACAAACTGATTTTTTTCTTTACTTTCTTGTGTAAGCTACTGAGATAAATATGTACCTGTTGCATACTAGGAACATTAATACTAAGTCTCCCCTTAACGTCAGTTTTTGTTCCCTTAGCACTGTTATGTTCTGGTTTTGCCTTTTTTTTTTCCTTTTAGTGGTATAAAAACCCCACATGGTACATGTAGTTTATTAAATGCTTTATAAATACTGAAGGACATCAGCTGGCATAAAATGTACCATGCATTTCTCTCTGGGAGTCAGGGCTCTGAGAAACATCAGTGACACCTATACACTTTCAATAGGTTAATTCTTTTTGACATGTTTTTTTTGGACATACTGGATATTGTTTCTCTATTTTACATTACATTGTAGACTATTAACTGAAATCCAGTTTCCTATGAAGAACGATAATTTGATTGGACTATGAAAAGACTTTATGTCAACATGGTAGCATAAGATAAATGGAACTGGATTTCAGGGTTGTCACCTCTGACATTCCAGTCTCTGCGTAGCGGCAGGATGTGATGATGCTTCACTGGAGTGTATTGGTGAGTGGCAATGGGCATCACTTGTGTCTTATGTGAATTTTCAGATTTGTTCACATCAGTATGAGTTCTTGCAAGACTGCCTGCCAAAGATGCTTTATCTAACCCACCACATCTAACAGCTCCTTTGGTTCAAGGTGCACAGGTATTTGTCTTGCATCTTGAAACAACACAAAGAGCCTTGGGTTCAGTCCATAGCACCATGGACTATGCACCACTTTGGTGCAGTCACTGTGAAAGCTTTGTAAATGCAGCTACAGAATCATTACAATATGTTAAAAAAAAAAGAGAAACAAAACACCACTTGAATACATGGAATAAAAATAACTTAGTGTAGCTGTGTTTGGCATTTACCCTACAGATGAGGTTACAAAACTATGACTTTCCTTCCTTGTATTTCAATCACCAATCTCAACACTTTGTGAATATTTTAGAACATGCACTGTTCTTGTTTAATTTCTTCTAGGTTTTATTTCTAACCAAACAGACCTACTGAGATCAAAGATTTGTTTGCTGAGGCAACCTAGTGACCATTTCAGCATACAAGCATCCAGGCAAATAAGCAGCCATATCAATATATTAACATACAAAACACTAATCATAACATCAAAGACTCCTAAAAACTTACTAGAAACAATTACAACTTGTTCCTATAATCATTGCAATTTATACACTTATAAGAGGATTGCTTTTAAACTGCCACAAGCCTTTGAAAGTTGAAACGCTGAAAACAGGGAATTTGCATGTTAAAAATGAGTCGCACACCAGGGTCTTATAAATTCTTTCTGATATAATTACAGAATGCCAACACATTCATTCTACAACCTGAAACACCTGCAGTACTAGAGAACTGGGCTCAGATCTAAAAAGGGTTGAGCTGCCCTCCCTTCACAGCTTGCTGATTGCAGCCCAAGTGGAAGAAGCAGCAAAGTGCTCTGAGTAACAAGCACACTGAAGCTTTTTGCATGAAAATCCAGAGCTGCAGTTTGCTGTTCATAATATTGAATACACACAGGCAAACTTTTCTGCAAAAACTTCTTAATGTAATGGGAAATCCTGCAAATTCCCATAGGATGATGTCTTATCAAGTATTATATTCTTTCTATAGTTATAATAATACTTAGCACATATTTACCAGTTTTATCTTCAAAGTATTTTTCTAACATTAACTAATTAATTAGACAGTTTTTGTCCTGTCTGATTTATTCTACTGAAATACAAATTTTTTTTCAAATAGTAAGAACTTGCTTCAGTTTGATGCAATCTGATTAACCCAAAATATTAGTATTTTCATTCAAGGATGATGGATTTTGTTTCACTGATCACGCCGGTTATTTTAGTACTTGGTTAACAATGTATGATGAGACAGTTGAACAGTACTCAAGGTGAATTCCATTATCTCTACCACAGATGCATATTATAACTAAAGATTGAGGATAAATAAATGTTAAAAACCTGCTACTTCACTAAACTAATGCAGGAAGTAAGTTGTAGATGTGCTTTGCTTTCACAGTGTTCTGTTCCTCTCTTTGCACTCTGAGGTGGCTGCTCTGTCGGTCATTAAGCATCTACCCTTGCCTTGAGCTCTGCTGGGATTTTTGTACTAGAGAGATTAATTGGCTTGGATCACAAAACAATGTCAAATAGAAGATGGTAAAATAAATAAATAGAATAATGTTTCTTCCTTCAATTTGTATCTCATCATTCCAGATTACATTGCTTTGATTTGTGTTAGCTTTCTGTCTCCTATAGTGCCATTACTTCTAATGAAACTATGTCAGCTGGCATGTAGCTGTAATTCGATGTTATGTTGTAGTTGCATGTGTATAATTTTGTTAGTTTGCTTAGCAATACGTTTTTATTTCTGAAAGCAATTAGCTGAACAAATGTGTGGAATTGTCCATGTAGCAGATTTGGTCACCTGGGAGCTGTTTTCCATACTAAACTCGAGATGAGATGAGTGGAGTAAATTGGCACGTTTCTAAGACGAAGATAAGTTTAGAATTGGCTAAGAGTACATAGTATTGGTTGATCAGTTGCTGACTCAGAAGCACATGCCATATTTCCTTCTAGCTCATTACAGAGATATCTTAGAGAGCAGAATTTCCCCAGATCCTTCAGGAGAACATAGGAATGTCAGTCTGATTTCCAATTCACTAGAGGCTGTAAGCACTATAGTCACCCACATATTGCACACAGAATAATCACAGGGACAGGAACCTAAAGTAAGTTCTATTGAAAGAGAATTTGAGGTGGCTGGCTAAGTCCCTGTTTGCATTCAATGCCCTCCTTTCTCTGCATAAAATACTTCATATTTTCCATAGGCAAGCAAACAAAGCATATGTGTGCCTATATATATATGCATTTATTTATTTATTTATTTATTTATTTATTATGTACACATATAGGATTATATTTCTAAGTTATTATAGTGCAATCACAAGTCATCTTCTATACAAATCTTTAGATAAAGAAACCAGTTATTTAAAATCACGCATCAAAGTACATTCAAAGTGAATAGCTATGAAATAAATATTCAGTATTTGAAATAAGTGCTATTCTAATTATTCAGGTTAGTCTAGGATCACTACTTGTATTTTTTATAACTACATTTCCCCAGTATCAGGACAAGTTAGAAAAGAGAAAAACAGTTAATTAGAGATAGTTAATTATTATCCCATTTTACAAATTCTGATACAAGCTGGCTACTCATGGCACATGCCATTATTCCACTCTATTTTCGTCATTTCTTCTTCCATTTTGAAAGGAAACTTTTACTACTGTAATTCCATTCAAAAGGAATGCTATTTTTGTTTTAATATTTTTTTGTAAAATTATCTCTTGTTTCAAAAATGGACTTTCAGAAAGTCCTATTCATTTATTTGAGATATCTCCTAGAAACTGAGATTTAAGCAACAGATTTTATGAATTAAAGCTTATTTAGAAATACATTTTCTTTAAAAGAAAAAAGCTTCAGCATAATTCAAGCAAGTTACAGTGGTAGGAAGTATTAATGCATGAACTGTATCATCATTGCTATACAGTGTACTTTAGAAATATTTTTGCCTAACAGAGTTGTGCACCAAACCTGGAAAATCTCTAAGACCACGGTTAAGAGTCTTCCCACAAGCTAGGAGGGGGCTGGGATATTTATTTACTGCAAATCTTTCACTGGAACGGCAAGGATTTTAAAAAATAAATTATGACCAACCAGAAGAGAAACAGTGTAAAAACCACAGTTGCACAGACTAAAAGCCATGCTCATGTAACAGACATTTTTCTAGATATTATTTAAGCCATTTATGTGAAATGTATGGATACCGTATGTTTAGTGGCATTGTTAAAACAGGGTGTCTGTACAAATATTTAGCTGTGAGAATTATAAAATCATAAGGCGATTAAGTTAGCTAGTTGTGAAATTCCAATATTGCTTTTTAAATGACTTCAGGATATAGGAGGTGCTAAGGTTATTATCTGTTATCAGGAATACAGCGGAATTGTACGACTGGATAATAACTAAACAACTGACACAATGTAAAATTACATTATCAGTGTGTTAAAACAAAATTGCGCCCTAAAGGAGTCTACATGCCAGCTCAGAGCTGCAGTGTAATTATGCTTAACTCTGATAATTAAAATACAACGGAGATCAACAGAATCATTTTCATTAAGAAAATTATTAATGATGGTGGTATAGCAGTAATTGATTGCAGAGCACCACAGGATGACTGTGTGCAGGAGAGCCAGCCGTGTAACGCGAGTCTGGGCCGGCCGGGTCGCGGCGCGTCCCACGGAGCGTGCTGGGCACATCTCCCGCTGCAAATCCTAATTCAGGGAACACCCGCTCCGCAGGCTGCCCCGGGAGGGACAGGGCTGGTGCCGGGGCACGGGGTGGTGCGATGGGGCCGGGTACGGCTGCCACAAGGGAGGTGGCTGCAGGCAGGGACTCGCACATTTCTTAAGCCAGCCATCATCTCAGTTTGTGTGAGGCAGCGTTTGGTTTTGCATTTCCATTAGTGATTTACTGATGTTATTTCCTCCTCTGCCTGGCCTCACCGAGTAGTTTTTGCCCTTCGTTATTTCTGAGAGGATGCGGGGGGAGGAAAATGCCATCGTTGCCCCAGCGCGGTTCCACGGGCGCTGCGTGACTCCTCCGTGAGCGATCCCACAGCGCGCTCCCGGTAACTGCGCTGGCGGTGCGGACACGGGATACCGAGTGCCATAAAAGCCTCCCTCTCTCCGTAAGTGAAATCACAGTCGGTGCCCACTGAGCGACTATAACAAAACCCTTGCTAGGGAGGATGTTGCCTAAGGGGGAGATCCGAGAATTGTCATTTTCTTTGGTGAACAAAAAAACGGGGAGCGGGGGGAGGGAATTTCGGGGAATTGCTGCTCCACACAGCTAAGGAATAGGTCCTTGCTCAAACAGATGTGGCTTTTGAAAGCTGCCCAAAAAAGTCTATTCTCCAATCACAATAGAGAATAAGCCTGCTAGGGTGGATTTACAGAATTATGTTAGTTAAAATGACAGCTGCCCACGCTGAAATTGTGTCGTGTAGTTAATTTATTAGTAGAAGCTTGAGGAAAGGCAGCACAGAGGAGAGGGCAGGGCAGAAGTCGAGGCTGAAGGCAAAGGGCTGTGCTCGACCCTTCTGGGGCTTCCACTGGCTGCTGAGCCCCATAATTCATGTAAAATAAGTCAGTAAACACATAACTGGTTACTTATTTCAGTGATACTGGGGTGGCTTATTTAGCTGATGTATGTGCCATTTACTAAAGATATAGACTTTGTAAAAGGGTTACATGAAACCACAAGGAAAATTTGAAGGCAATTTTTAATTAATTTTGCTAATTTAAAGTAAGCATTCTAATTTTTAACATCGAGGAAAAGTCAATTGTTGCAACAGAAGGATACTTAAATTTTTGTTTGATGACAAAACAAAGGATTCTTTTTCTTGATTGTTCTGTGAGATCCTTGATACCATGTTTTCCCCAGCAAGAGAGTTTTCATCTAGCAAATATTTTTTTTTTCTCCTGCAACTTCAGGCAATATAATGGTAAATTGCATCACAGACATACAGCATCAGAGACCCTAATGAGACAGAGGTCAAACCTCATAAGAAGTTTAAACACTTCTGCATTAGAATATAATTTGGTTTGGGTCAGAGAACAAGTTGTTTAGTAGGCCAAAGGTTAACTTGGGGCATATATTTTAGATTGCAAGGGGCTTTTTCCACATACTATTAAAAACCAAATTGAGTAAATTTACTAAGTCTGTTCCACCTGGACAGTCATAAAACTGCAGTGTCTGCTGTCCTATTGGATGCCTCCATTAGCTATACAATGTGCTGAAGCCTTTGGTGGGACTAAAGGTTTTTGTTCTTTCTTTGTATCCACTGACAAAAAAAAAAATCTGAGTTTTTAACAGACAGTGTGACATCCTGATATCAAAGGTCCATGGAAGAGCTTTTTTGGATTCCTTTCTACACGATACTTTTCAATTCCAAAGTATTTCTCAAGAGAAGTATAATTTATGTGCATAGTGTTTATATAGAATAGTGTATCTGCATTCACAGTCATTGGAAGGAAACGTGGATACAGACATAAGGGTTTGATTGGTAAGTAGATGTCAGGGTCCCTGTTTGGTTTTTCAGGTGTGTTGAGATGGTGGGATGCCAAATGTCATTGTTGTGAGTGAAACTATTGCAAATCAGTCTTGATAGTTTCCTTGCTGGACACAGAAGGATAAAATATTTTGCCTGCATCACTAGTGGTTCTTATGGCTTGTTGATGGCAGACACAGTGTTGTGGACTTACTTCAGACGCTATTCAGCTTCTAAGAACTCACAGAGCAGGACTGTAAGGAAAATAAGTTTTCCTTATTTTTATTTTTTACCTTTGTAAATGGATCCGGTGAGGTATTTTCTGCCTTAGGGAGTTAGAGGTCAGGACTTTGTATATTTTATTAATATCAACAATAAAAAGGTTCTTTTATACAGCTTTATGGATATGCATATAATAGCACACATGCCCTTTAAATTCTAAGCATATAGATAATAAGGGGAAGATGACAGGAAATATCAGACTACAACTAAATTTCCACTTCTAATATGAAAATGCTTTTGCTCATTATTAGTGCATTTAATTTACATAGCAGCCAAATGATATGATTTTTTTCTCAAATATTTAGTGATTTGTGTCTTTTTTCTTATGTTCTCATCATTTACTGTATAGTGTGTTTCATAGTTTGAAATTGGAATTATTTTTCATTTGAGGAGACAAGGAAATAGAATGCTGACATGATTTGCATGGTACTATGTATTTTGGACTGAAGCTATAAAAAGCTGTAAACTGAGTCTAAAACTCAGCTATGACAGTACGTTCAGGAAGGAGGAGAAGCCCAGTTTGCACTCCACACTGTGACCTTATGAAAAGAAACGTTGCTTCATACATTGAGATCACTGGCAACAATAAATGCAAACGAAGTGCAGAGACTTTATTTTTTTCCATGTATGTGTTTGTCCCTTACTTTTCTAAGTCAATTGCAGTAGAATCAGTCATTCAGAAATGTTTTTTAAGAAAAATGTTGTCATTATTTTCAGGATATGAAATAAAAGCTAAATGTGTTTTATTTTTAATTAAATTATTTTTTTACCCATTATGCTCAGTAACTATTGAGGACTGCAATAACCTTGTGACCCCTGGGGCTCATGTTACCATTACCTCTGTCGTCTTCCCTACAAAGCAAGAGGGAAGAAAAAAAACCCCAAATTTGCTGAGCCACACATTTCAAGTTGTCGACAGCTCCATCCACAAGAAAACAGAAGAAAATATATATGCACTCTGTCCTGTCAAAAGGCTTTCACCTTATCTTGAGAGACTGTCAGGGCAGGAACATCATGGAATGGACAGGAGTCTATTAAATTAATAAGCTGCTGGATGGTGTCTGGAGAGTTATGATGCTCCATAAATCCAGTTTGATCATGGTGGACAAGGTTTAAATCTGCAGCCTCCTAATACACATCCAGGTCCTGGATTGGATTTGAAGTTTTGTGCTGGAGACACAGAGATAGTCCTGTAGCTTGTGAATTAAGATTTATCATTTTTTCATACTTCTTTTTTTTCCCCCCTATACTTCCTGACAAAAATGAAAATACCTTAGGGATCCTGGCAAATGTTACAACTTGAAATGAAAGAGCTGTTGTCAAGGTGAAACCATGACCTAGAAGCCTAATATCAAACCTGGGTCATTCTTTGCAGGCAGCTCCATTGGTGCTGAGTATAAAATATCTGTGTGTTAGGAAACAGGGCTGGATTCATCTGCAGCCTGTTTTATAGTGATTCCTATTAAATACTTTTGCTGTGTATTTGTGATACCAAACTAATGGTGTGCCATGTAAAAGCAAAAGCTGAAAAATGTTGAAGTATATTCTTCCCCCATTCAAGGTGGTTGTGTATAATGGACACTGAGATGTGAGAATTCTACGTCCCTTATCTCCAAATGAATTAAGCCTGGCATTAATAAGAGAAGATCTCTCTGTAGCATTCAAGGTGCCAAGCTCCCAGCAAAACCTGTGTGATGTGCAGCCTGATGTCCAAGTGGGTAGTGGAGCTGGGCTACCTGGAATGCAGCATTAAAATCATGTTGCATGCCTTTGGTCTTTAGCTGCTTACAAGCAAGCCCATTATTATGCCACAATGAGTGGAATTCAAGTGTTTCTTGGCCACTTAAGTGGCCTGCAAGCCAGTGATTTATTATTAGGTCCCTAAGCTCCTATTCCTATTCCTCTAGAGACTTCAGCAGGTGATTGCTGTGTTTGCCTGCACAGGCAATGGCAGAGCCAGCAGTTCTCTATTCTCAAACTCTGTAGCCATATTTTGGATCCTGACTGATTTATTTACTGATGATACTCAGACTCTGGGTTAAAGCAATTTGTGCTCATTTTTTGTTTTCATTGTTAATTTCCGAGCTTAAGGAGGCTTCCTGACATTAGAGAAATCTAAAACCATTGTATATGTTAAAGGAAATAGATAGCTTGTGTGGCAATACTGGGGACACTAAGATTTGTTTTATGCTCAGGAAAATGGATTCAGAGCCAAAAGCAATTGAAAAAAAAGCTCTTCTGGAGTGTAGGTTTCCTTAAACAGAAAATGGGATCAAAATGTAACCCTCAGTCATCCATACATATATCTCCATCGTCTTTCAGGAATTACTTAAGAACTGTAGCTAGAGATCATGTGTGACTGAATCCTGACCTCTCTATTGATCCTGGAGATCAGTGTGTGTACTCTCTGATCCAAAGATCAATGTTGGCGTTTCTCTCCTTCTCCCGTGGTATTCCAGCACTGCTCACTCGTGTAGGCAGAGGCCACAAGGAGCAGGACTTCACAGCAGGGCACCGTGGTGCTGAGGCCAGCACTGCAGAACACGTCTATTTTTCCAGATGCAATGGCAATTGCACCCTGTTCTTTGAGGCAGGTTATGAAGGGGATATAGTGAAGTGGGGAGAAGGGAGGCTGAGGAAAGGACTCCAGCATGGCAGAAAATACAGGAGTCCCTCACTGCAGTTCTCCTTGCACTTGAGGCAGGATGTTCCTGGTGCCTACAGGTGCCTTTCTTCTCACCAGGGCTGGGGCACCCGTCAGTCTTCCCAACTGAAGAAACTGAAGAAAGTATGGAGAAGTTGCAACCTGCTTCAATATGTTTTTAATATCTAAGGAACTAGTTCTTGTTACTGCAAACATGGAGAGAACTTAGCAGCTTTTTCAAAATATAATTTATTTTGGTATTAGAAAAAACATGAAAAAAGTTGCTGTTTCAGATTTGTTTTTTCCTTTCTCCTTTCAGTTTCATTCTGTCAAGGCATATAGGTCAATGTGATGCTGACAACCAAAAACCCATGCTAGTGCATGCTCAAATTGTGCTATTTGAAGTTGTGATGTTGAAGCAGATTTAGTAGAGATGTTCTGTAACTGAGTGGTGATGCGCATGACTGAATTGGTCCATGGCATGCAGAACCAAGGCTTGTTTCTGGAGCAGAAATTCCCTGTAAGATAATTTCCTGTGATAGTATCATAGTATGTAGGCATATATACTTGCATACATTTATATACATGTATATAAACAGAAACCAAAACCTCATGCCTCAGTTAAACACCTTACCCTGTATTTAACTCAAGTTGCAGAAGTTTCTGAAATCTCTTCCTATAGCTGCAGTATATACTTCTGCATGGGTGGCTCCATCTATTCTAAACAATTATACTATCACAGGTTAGTAGTCATTTGGAGGAAATATTATTTGAAAACTACTTCCCAAGATAGAATAAGCCCTAGCTAACATTGTTAAGCCTTAAGAAAATTACTACTGTTAGCTTAATAAATTACAGAAGAATGTTAGTTTTGCAATAAAATGGTGAAAGTAGAAGACAACATAGAGAAAATATGCAATTGATGGAGTGCAAACCAACGTAGAAAGAATGTTGAAAAGTTAAATTGCATTAGAAACACTAGAAGAGACATTTATTCAGATGTATCACATTTATTCAGACATATCAGATGGATTAAGTAACCATTGTAACTTTTTATTTAAAAAGTCAAAATGCAGTAAGGTAATACATACAGGGCTCTGTAACTTTATTCTGGTGAATGAAGAATTCTTGTTTGAAACAGTGGTGATGTAGAAACACACAAGTTGGAATTTTCCTTGTACAATTGAATATATATAAATAAAGTACTCGAAGTATATAAGGACAGTACACTAATTATTCAAGATCTGAAAAAATGAAGGACATTTTTAAGAAAACTGAAAATCATTGGGTTAACAGGAATTGACTAATAATTGACTAATTGAATCATAGAATCATGGAATGACCTGGGTTGGAAGGAGCTTAAACATCATCTAGTTCTAACCATCCTGCTATGGACTGGGACCCCTTTCACTAGACCAGCTCAAAGCTCCATCCAACCTTGTCTTAAACATTTCCAAGGATGTGGCATACACTTCTCTAGGCAACCTGTTCCAGTATCTCACCACCCTCACAGTAATTCTTTCCTAATATCTAGTCTAAACCTACTGTCTTTCAGTTTGAAGCCATTCCCCTTTGCATGTCACTTCATGCTTTGCCAAAAGTCCCTCTGCATCTTCTTTTCAGGCTCCCTTCATGTACTGGAAGATCACAATTAGGTCACCCCAAGGCCTTCTCTTCTCCAGGTTGAACAAATTGATTTCTCTTGGCCTTTCCTCATAGGAGGGTTTCTCCATTCCTCTAATCTTGGTGGCCTCCTCTGGATTTGTTCCAACAGGTCCTTTCTGTGCTGGGGACCCCAGAGCTGGGTGCAGCATTCTGGGCTGGGTCTCACCAGAGAAGAGTAAAGGAGAAAGAGAGCAGAATCACCTCCTTTGGCCTTCTGCCCACACTGCTTTTGATACAGCCAGGACTTGTTTGGTTTTCTGGGCTGCAAGTGCACATTGCTGGATTTTCTCCAGCCTCTAATCTGCCAGCACCCCCAAGTCCTTCTCAGCAGTGCTGATCTTGATCTGTTCATCCCCCAGCCTGTGTTGATACCAGAGGTTACTCTGACCCAGGTGCAGCACCTTGTATTTCACATTGTTAAACCTCCTGAAATCCCCATGGGCTACTCCTTGATCTTGTCCAAATCTCTCTGGATGGATCCCATCCTTCAGGTGTGTCACCCATAGGTGTGTCAACTTGGTGTCTTCTGCAAATCTGCTGAGGGTGCAGTCGATCCTTTTGTCTGTGTCCTTAATAAAGATATTAAATATCACTAGTCCCAGTAGGGTCCCCTGAGCAACACCAGTTTTCTCTGATGTCCATCAAGTCTCTGAGACATTAACCACTGTCCTCTGGATGTGACTGTCCGACCATATTCTTATCCATCAAGAAGATCATCCGTGGAATCCATCTCTCTCCAGTTTAGAAAGCAGGATGTTGTGGAGGACCATGTCAGAGGCTTTACAGATGTCCAGACAAATTACATCTCTTGCTCTTTCCTTGTCCACTGATGCTGTCACTGCATTGCAGAAAGTCACTGGGTTGGTCAGGCAAGACTTGCCCTTGGTGAAGCCATGCTAACTTCAACTGAAAACTAAGATGAAGTGTTGTTGGTCTTTAGCTGAAGCAAATGTTCAGGCATGTAGGAATGGAAGCATATGAGGTGTAGGGGAGATAGCATTGTCTTTGGCCAGACAAAACATTTGCTGACATGATAAGATGGGCAATTGAACTTAAAGTATGAGATGAAAAGGAAATGTTTTACACTAGAAAATGAGAAGGGTGGCATCAAGTGATCACTATGCATCTTCTATTAATAATCTGTTCTTTTAAATGTGAACAGGCTCACTTTTATGGTGACTGCACGTGCATTTTAATGGATTTAAATTATGTGAGGTTTAAATGCATTTTCAAGTTACAATTAAATGAAAATTTAAAATAAGACTGACAGATTGCTAAGGCTAAGCCAGTTCTATGATTAAGGTTCAATTAAATTATATTTATCATGGGAGCAAATGAAGTATAAAATCACAAACAATGATATTTTTCAGTGGCTTACTTTGGTGGAAAGTGTAGTCTGAAGTATGACTTAGAGACTTTTATCTTTCATTCCCTCCTAAAGTAGAAATTAATTAGGGCTAAACAAGCATTGGCTGTAGGTTCAGAACCCCATCCTGAGTCTTTCGTGGACCAGTGGTCCAGGAGCAATTTACTGTTTGTCATGCAAAGTATTATGTATTTTATTTGGGTTGAGCTAGCTAAGTTAGGGGGAAAGTTGAAATTTTATTAGTTATTTAAGGAATTAACTGTTTTTGTTGCTTTCATGGGAGCCACTTCTGGTCCTTTGCACTTTCTCAACAGATCTGCTAAGACTGATTCTTTAAATATGGTTCTTTCTGTTTCTATGTACCTTTCTATGTAAATCTCTAAATGTCAGAAGCTCTGCAGTGAGTCAAGAGAATGCTGGGTTTGTTTTATCCAGTGTACCATAACAAGTGAAGCACAACAAT
>VZTT01042836.1:35017-59843 GCA_013400855.1 Buphagus erythrorhynchus | reverse complement strand
TGGGTTTGTTTTATCCAGTGTACGATAACAAGTGAAGCACAACAATTTTCTAGCTTGCCCCAATATGATCTTCAGCTTTATGTAGTGTGGCACTCGTGCTCTGTATTTTTGATACACTTCCTAAAATTCATTATTTATTTGTTCTTCCTTTTTCCTACAGAAATATGTGTAAAAGGAATTATATTCTGTATTCTCTTTTATTGATTTGATCTTAATTTATAACCTAGGACATAAGTAGATTAACTTTGGACATTGAGCAGCTTGATTTTTTTGATATCTTTAAAAAATTATTCACAGCATAGAAAAAAATGCTCTTTCAAAATACCATTTCTCTCCTTTTTAAAAATTACACCTAAAAAAGCTCTATAATGTATTCAGCTAGAAGATTTCAAAAAAGTGATGAGCTGATACATGACCTTCTCTTTAAAAACATAGGAACACATTCAGGAAAGTGAGGCATGATTCTAGTGCTAGTGTGGCCCTAATTATTGCAAAGCCTAAACATTTGAACAGTTGAATACTCGAAGGACTAATTATACAGAGACAATTCAGTTCCTGAGTAAGAGACATCTCCAAAAGCACCCATTGGGAAGTACTTTCCTTAACAAAAGCATTTTCTTAAATGGGATTCTTTTCAGCTGTTAAACTGATACACAGGAGATCTAAGAGTTGGTATTCAAGCTGAAGATATTGAAGAAAATTCTTAAGTTCAGGACTGGTATTTTTTTGTGTTAGTCTTCTATGGCTGGATCATGTCCCATGTGCCATCTCTGGGATGTTGATGTTACAGAGGAATCAATAGGAGCTGATTAGCAGAGGCTTTCTTTGAGCACTTTGGCATGACACTGCCATTAATATCCAGAAGCATTCTTTGTTTTTACTTAGTTTTTTTACCTTCTTTCTTTCTAGAGAAAAGTTGAATCAATTTGCTTATGAAGTTTCCAGACTCTAGTCACTAATATTAGTCAATTAGTTAGTTATTATTATTAATAATGTTGGATCCTGGGAGAAAAGAGAGATCCTGCAGTTTTTAACAGTAAATCTGAATCTATTTTGTCTTTTGGAAATAACCCAAACAGATTTTAGCTGTATGCTGCAAATCAAACACCTGATTTATCAAGCTGTATCACTTTGATAGTAATAACTTGTCAGATCCTGGTAAAAGGTTGCCTCTGATTCATGTTTCAATGCATTACTTTGTTGTGGCCCCTCAGAATTAGCTAGTGGATGCACATGCCCAACTAAACACAACAAAAAATATTTTACATCATTCCTCTTACTGTTATTTATTTTTATATGGCAAGTGTTACGAAAATGGGTTAATATTTGGTAGGTGAAAGAGTTTTGTAGAATACCATAAGTAGAAGACACAAAAACTCTGAGAAAAAAATATTTTTACTTGGGAAACAATCTTACTTTCCTATAATATTGTTAAAGAAAACTTTGAGTTTTAAACTCAGTATTCTTGTAGAGTTGCTATATTATTCTGCTTTATCCTAACATAAATATTCTTTCTGTGGAAAACAGACTTGTTTCATAGCACTAAACCAGTTAGACTATGTCCTTAGCAAAGATAACAGCTGTTAATGTTTCAGTATATTTAAAATATTTAGCCTTTGGTTGTTACATTGACTTTTTTTATTGTTATTTTTTGCATCACAGTCAGTTACCTTCATTGGCATCTACTGGTACAAAATGGATGAAGTGAAGCAAAAGACCCATCCCATAATTTTCCTCATTAATTGTTCTCATTTATTTCCTGATTTTCTGACTCTGCAGAAATTCAGGTGCCTAGAGGAAATGTCTAAAGAGGAATGAACCACATCCCTGAGTAGTCCTTTCTTATCATGTATAATGTACCATGAATTGTATGTACCCAACGATAGTGAACTCTGCCCTCCAGAGACTGAAAAAAAATGTCACTAGTCAGGGTAAGTAATCAGCAGGGACTTACAAGTCCCTTGACATCCTTTCATCAGAGCTCCTAAATATTGTCTTAGCAGTAGGGCTCTTTGGCAAATTAAAACACAAGAGAGAAAGCACATAGGACACATAGGACTTTGTGTAGAATTCAGGCAATGAAAAGGAACTGCCAGAAGTAACCGAATCTCAGCATTTTGATATATGGCTTGCTTAATTACATTTGCATTTTTTCCCTTTTGAAAATGGCATGCATCATTCTGCCTTTTTCAGAGCTTATATAGCAGTCTATGTGTGATAATCTAGAATTTAACTACATGTAGCTGGACTGCTAAATGAGTTTTGTGGAGTGATAGCCTGCATATTCTGTGGCATCTTCAAAATGCTTTTGTATTATCTGGCCAGAATATTTAGTATGAACTGAAGTAACAGCATACAAGAAAGAAAAATAATTATACAGTATTCTTCATGTCTGAGTAGCCCAAACAGTGAGTGTATGATTTACAGCATTTGTCACTGAAATGCAGGAATATTTTTCTTAAGCGTTTTTTAAATGCTCTCTAAGATGTTCAGTATCAGTATGCGTGCTTTTAAGACAGGAGGTAAGAAGCAAGCATTTCAAGCCTCATTATTTAGGAAAGATTTTGATGCTCAGCATGTCTATTTACATCTATCATCATAAAGTCAAGAGAATCAAGAATTATTTGGAAGAATATTGATGAATTGTTGAAATGTAACTACTTAGTCAGTGAGACTTTTGATAACTCTTATATATACTTGGAGTCAAAAGTGCTGACATGTAACATGGCTATATTTCATTAGGTTTCTGTCAGAAAAGTGGGAATTTTTCTGAATTAATTCAATATGCCCCTTTTTAAAAATATTTTTTCTTTTTCAGCACAGATAACTCTTGTTTTGGGAAATTTTAACATATTTTTTTTTTGTTTATCCCATGGACAACTCACAGCTTAGAGAGTTCCTTAGAGTAGTTCCTTAGAATTTGAAATCCTTCCAGTTCTTACTTTACCGCAAATTTGTTTCTACCTGAGATCACACCTTTTCTTAGTAGCAGAAACAAATTTGTGATGAACTTGTTATCATCCTTTCATAAGGAGAAGAAACTAAACCTTGAAACACTAGCAGCAATTTTTTTGGTATTTCAGTAGCATCACAGTGACACATGGCTTTGAATTTGGACCTTAATTCACTCTTCCTCAGAAAGCACTAACATTTGGATTTCGGAGCAGGTTGTAATTCTTGACTTGAAATAATTTTTTTCAGATTTGTATATTCTTCCTTAATTCAAAGTTTGGTCCAATCTTAGGGCATTATGTAAATTTTTTGACTGGGGGAGATTGTGAAGACCTGTTTCTCTTGGACAACAGGAAATACAGAAAGGCATCCGAAGAGACTGAACACAGTGTTATTCTAATCTGTCAGGTTGTTCATAGGTCTCTCTAATACTTCTCAGGTTCTAGTCTGCTGGTGATATAGTTTCAATAGATACACTAAGGAAAGTGCCAAGACCAGCTTTGACAGGGTTTTCTTTTTTTTTTCCCTTTTTTCCCCCCTCCTCCTCTTTCTCTTTTAATCCCTGTGGGGCTCTGTGATTTTTCATAGCTGGACTAAAGTTGTGTCAACGGGAGACTTGCACCATAAAGACTGAAATGTTAAAGAAAGCTACAAGGAACAGCTTTGAGGCAAGGTTTCAAGCTTTGTCATCACGCTTGAAGAATTTTCTGTTTAATGTACTGTAATGCAGTATTCAATGGGGACAAGTTTAATTGAGTTTTACACAACCCAGTTGGGAGTAGCGCTGCAAGGTAGGTGATGTCTAGGTTTTTAATCTTCCACTCCAGAGAGGCTTGTTGACGAAGTGGTTCTTTCTCTTTGTAAGAAAAAAGGGAAGCATGAGAAATGATACATCCGTGGATAAAACCAATTGGCAACCCCCAAAGGAATGAGGGCGATAAGGCGAATCCAGCACTTGTAAGAAATAAAAGAATCCAACTGTTCATTTAAATGAGAAACAACACATGTGATTGAGGAGGCAGGGAGGCTGGGCACTGGAGTGGGGAGGAAGGGACTAATAAACAGAGTGGCTGGTGTTGGAGTTAGGCATCCTGCAAAAACAAACCAGGGTTTGTTAGGCAGATTACCAAAGAGATAGTTAATGACATGTATTTTTTAAAGTAAAAGGAAAGTCGAGCATTTCCTATGTTGGAGAAGGTGGCTGAAGTGGCAGGAGGGAGGAAGCTGCTGTTACGCAAAGCCCTACTTAAAGAATCACTATTCCTTCCCTGAGGCCTAACAGCAGCTCTCTATCAAACAGCGTAAAAATAGCACTGGACCCTGTCAAAGAGAAAATAATACCTTCTGTGTAAGCCTCAGTGTATTAAACTGTAGTCCTGTTCAAGTTACTTCTCCTAGAACTTAAGCAGCCGAAAGGATAAAAGCATGCAGTCAATATACTGCCAAATCATTCCCTGCTCTGGCTCTGCATCCCTGCTAAAGAAAAAAAGTGTTTATCTCTCTCTAAAAGCACTGTCTGCCCTTCATGGAAAAATTCTGGTCTCGCCAATCATGTATAATTATGCGTTAGAGCTTATTTTAATTTTCACCTACAAACCAATACTCTTCCATTTGTTTTCTCTTAAGATATTTGAGAGATTTGACCTGGTGTGTTACTGAAACTGCTTGCTTGTTTGCTCGTTTTGTCCTTTAATGCTTATATTGGTGTTTTTGTTCAGAGAGGTTTTCCTCCTCTCTCCAGAGTCTTTTGCTGGGGAAGATGCTGTGCTGTGCAGTGAGTGTTTTCAGGTTTCTTCTGCCATCTTACCGTCTCTCATTTTGCCCCATCTGAATGAAGAGGACTTAACACAGTGACTTTTTTTGTAAAATGTACCCAATACCAAGGTTGTCATGAGCTTAAACAAGCAGTAGTTGTGGAGAGCTTTGCTGCCCAGTAAGGTGTTTGAATGCCTTTTGGGAAGGTTGTGGGGCAGAAGGGCAGACAGCCAGTCCAGCCTTGCACACACCTCATGGGCTGCCTTCCTGTTCCCCAAGCCAGCTCCAGAACCAAGTTTAGCCTCACACCTTTCTACAGACTCACCAGCAGCCCCTTCTTTGGCCTTTGGCTCCCACACCTACCCCAGGGGAGGGAAGGCAGCCGTGGCTCCAGTCCAGCCTGCTTCAGGGAGGAGAGCTGGGGGTGGGTTTCATAATGGTGTGGAAAGCCTCGGTAACAAGCTACTGTGTGGGAGGGCTGAGTTTCACACACAGAACATATACGGTGAGAGAAATTGGAAATCTCATCAGAATATGCAGAATTTGCACTGTGCTGCTTTCTGAGGTACCACCAGAATCCCTGTTAAATTTATAAATACAGTGCACATGCAAAGTGTAGAGCTGAGCAAATAATTCACAATGAATAATTTATCTGACAAATTTAGCCTTTTTTCTGCTCATGAAATATCCATGAACAGATCTGTGATTTGTAACTGCAACCTTTACAGTGCATTAGCATAGGGTTTTTTTTAATTTAATTTCCTTGTGTAGTTTGGTGTAAAAAAGTAATTCCCTGTTATTATTCATGCTAGCATTTTAAATAGTCCAAAACCAGACTTTGAAGTTCAGCCATGGACTAAGGGAAGGGACAAAGGAGACAGATGTTTTTACCTTGCTGCTGCTGCTGTTTGTCCAGAAACATTTTTCTGTGGGCTACATTTACAAGGACACCTCACAGCAATTTTTATTTTTGCAGCCTCTATATTTGGTGTAGAAAAAAACCAGAGCTGCCTCTTCTTTAATGGAAGAGAATATTCTGAGAAATAATATCCAATAATATAAAAATTTCAGGTAAAAACTGAGGTGAGAGGCCTTGGAAGGATGGGTCTGCACTCCCATACTTTGTTAAGAGCAATGCATATTTTGGAGGATTTACCATTTATCTCTGTTGTAAGACATGGACTATATCCCTGTTATATCCTGAAAATGGCATCCTTTTGGATGGGCTGAAAAACGGCATCTGCATGGCCTGAAATAATAGGGAGAAATGAGACTTGTATTTCATAAGGCCTTAGCAAACTTCGTAGTCCTGTTTTCAAAACAAAATGTTTGTGGCTAAAGAAACATAAACTTAGGTTTTCTGGGATAAATGGTTTGAAAATGTAGCATTTCTCTTCATCTTTCTATTCTAACACTTTCCCTACAGTCAAACAAACTCACGACTGTTTCCTGTAAACTGTGAGGAGTTTAACCAGTTTCACTTATCAATTGAATCTCTTTGCAGCTTTGTTACACATAGAGGTAGGAATTTTTACTGTTGCTAACCTTAGGATTTACTGAATTCCTACCATGATTTCAACACTTCTGAAATATTTTTAGCATAAGTCAATTTTTTTCTTTATGTCTGTAAAACAAAACTTCTGATATAACCTCAGATGTAGTGCTTAAGAAATGGCCAGAAATACAAGAAAATTCTGTTGAGAAACTTTAATTAAATGGGCCTACTGTAGCCCAAATAATGTATTTTTTCTTCATTTGACATATTTAAGGATAATACATGGTTTGTGAGGCTCTCACAGATTTAATATATAGCTCTGCTCAGACAAACAGCTTTAACAATACCTATCTGGTCAATAATCTCAATAATCTGCTTATTCTCTGCATGCAGAATTAAATCTGTAGGCTTTGCTGAGGAAGAAGGTTTACTCCCTCTTTTCTGATGATGTGTCAGAAAAGAAAGAGTCAGTTGGATTTTATCCATCTGTTTTCTTCTCTGAACAATTTAATAAATTCTAAGTGGTTCTATATCAGTAGAAACCTACTGAGGGCATTGAATACCTTTGAGAGCTGCCATTAAAAAAAGACCAAATTTGGTCCTCAGAAATGCCATGCTCAGTGATGAGTGATACAGAAAGAGCCCAGCTGGACCTTCAAAGCCAGGATGAGTTTACACAGCCGCTACTTCTTATAAATGGATCCACTGCACATAGAAAGAATTGAGGTGTCATGAAAAGTCCAGCACCTATTTATATATTTACAATAGGCCACGACCACACATAATAAAAATGAACAGTTCACTAATTAATTTTTTGGTATTACATAATAACAAAAAAAAGTCTTTAGGAAGATTTCAAGGCAAATCCCACAGCAGTCAGCTGAAAGAAGGAATTTTGGCATTTCTCCATCCTGCAGACATAAGACAGTTCCAGATATAAGAAAAATAGGCATGAGATACTCTTTTTGCCTTCTTTACAAAGCTGTTTCAAGCAAAGAAAAACCCAAACGCTATCAGTGAATGAAGTATCCATATAATCCCCCTAAATGTTGGTGTAGGTAGATTAGTATACAATAGAAGTAGATACTGTATCAGGTTGTCTGGAATAATTCCAGAAGTCAAGATCCATCCATTCTTGCATCCATCCAAATTTGTTGAAATCAGTGCTCAACCTGAATGGACATCTCTGAGCAGATCTAGCCAAAGCCTGGTAAAGGGAAATCTAATTTGGCATCAGTAGAACTCAGATTTAGCTCATAGGGCAGACTATGCCAGGTCTCTAGATGTGATTTTCACTTCAAGCTTTCTCAGCATCCCATTTGTACATGTCATAGTTTTACAGCTGAAACTGGCATCAGGGAACAAAGTATTTTCCAAGAGCCTTCATACTGGACATCTGTGTCCTTCTCACACAAGTATAAATGCTTGTCTTCTAAGGAAAATAAAGTAAAGCAGAGCATCACAGGACATCCCAATGCAGAAAAATGAAGCTCTCTTTAGACCACCTATATCTTTCCTTCCATTGCACGCAGGTGGAGTATTTTGGTGAAGTACATATCTCCAGGCTTCATGCAGACATATAGACCAACAATTTGCATAGCTCTCAATCCCAAAGTTGTTGTTTTTTTTAAGTAATACAAGTTGAGAAATTTTTCTTTCTTTCACGTGTAAATGGTTTGTACCCAGGGATGACAGACACAGCCCCACCTGAAAACATCTGGTTGGTCATTCCTTGATGTTCTTGTTCTAAAAGGAGGCTGTCAGAACCATCCTGGTGGAAAGGAAAATACTGTTTCTGCACATCATGCTGTGGGAAGGAGATTTTGGGGTTTACAACTTGCTGGAGATGGAGCAATTAGAGAAGTAAAAAAATGCAAGGAGGACTAAACAGAGAAGTCATAGATGATTCTAGGGAGGAAAATAAGTTCTGTTTAAACCTTGTGCTAGTGGGATGATCATGCAATTTAGTAATGGGAGCTATTTCAAGTTATTTCAAGCCAGTGTTTCAATGGCAAATTACTGCATTTAAATTGATAACTCTTGAGAGCAGTACAAATTAAAGCTAAATACCTGTGCAGCTGCAAGAATTTTGTTTGATTGTTTTTTTCTTTCTAAAAGTTACAATAAAATAATATATTAAGATAATGTAATTAGGTAGGAATATGCAGAGCTTAAATGCAGTCAGTTTTATAAAGTGTCGAAGCTGTTGCAAAAAAATGAAAACATCACCCAGAAGCATAGACTGAGGAGATGAAAACGTGCAGAGAAAGAATTAGAAAGTGAGAATTCATCTTTCTTTCAAAGATGATAACATCAGCACACCTATTAATAATAACATAATATGTAATCATGAATATCTATAAATTTCCTATAAATATATAAGTATTTGTTCTATCTTACATTGTAATTAATTTCTGATATTGTCTTGATGCAGTTGGAAACAAGTTCTAAGAATAAACTCTCCAGATTTGTACTTGTAAATATTAACTCTGAAGTCTAGTAATAAACTCATCTATGGATATTATTTATTATATTACTTGGAATCAAGTGATGATCAGAAAATAAGCATAGTGTTGTATTATGAGTAGAAAAAACTTCACAGGAAATTTTATTTTATTTTGTCATTAAGGTGTTTAGGGCAATTTGGAATTGCTTTCCAGAAAACTTTTTTTTCCTATCCAGTTTCTGAGTTTTACACTGAAATTGCAAAATGTGTTCATTTTCAGATACTTTACTGCATTCCTACAAATGGTGCCTTGAGCTTTCCCACTGCATATTTAGATTTTGCAAAAAACTCCAGTTTACATCCACTTTTGCCAAATTAAGACCTTCATTTCCATTTCATCAGAATTGAGGAAAAGGAGTTCAAATGTGAGATCATTGAACAGTGATTTAGCCTTCTAAGTGATGGCTTCATATTTTCAGAAAAGATTAAATTAATTCAGTTAAGTTTGAATTATTTTTAAACATTTTAAATTAATTCTTTTAATGTAGAATGATAAGTTTTCCGATGAAATGGAGAGCTCTACGTTGCTGGGGTACAGCCCGATTCTGTTAGCAAAATGTGTTACAATTGCTAAAGAATTGCAAGAAATGAATGATTTCCAGGAAATGAACAATAGAAAGTATGGACATGTTAATCAGTCTAGTTTTCCTTCCTTTTGCAAAATAAAAAAAAAAAAAGCAAGCATGCAAGCAAGGATCATACTCTCTCTGATATTAAAATCTATGGGAATTTGATGAGATAAAAGAAATGTTAAATGAACATTCTTCCTCTAAACAGACATGTCTAGAAAGGCAATTTTAGTAGTACAGCAGTGTAGCATTTTGTTTTTTCTGCAATAAAGCCATCAGATCAATAAAAAATTATGTAGCAGATTATTATTACACTGTGCTCGCTATAGCTCTAATCGTAAATAATACAGCAGTTATCCTGGTTATATTAATTATAATTAGAATGCAGATAATGCAGACGGTCTTTTATTACTAGAGCCAAATCAATTTTCCAGTGTTATTCAATGCAAGGTCACACAAAGTTGTTGAAGCTCTTAGACTTCTTATGAAATGACCTGCATATGTAAGAGAGGGTTTGGCTCAGCTGTGTAAGACACATTGACTGGGAAGTGCATTGAAATAATTACAGCCATGAACTCTTGCCTGTAATGGCAGATTTTCATTTTATAAAGTAAGCATAGCTGTAATCCAGGCTCCTTTATGGTGGGAAGCCTCATAAATCTTTCAGGGAAGACCAAGTCTTTCTCTTATTTGTAAAGCAGAAATCAAAATGAATTCATTTCAGTTGTTATTCTTTCCCACTGTACTGTTGTGTTAAACATACTGAATGTGTTCATGTTGTGTATCAATGCAGAAAAAAAAATTAAAATAAGAAAATGCTTAATGGAAACATTTCATTATTTTAACATAGACTGTTTTAAAGTTCACTCGTTTGGGCTCTGGCTGTCCTGGATTGCTTAAAGCTTTTATGGTTTTTTAGGATTGCATTGGCTTAATGTATTTGTCTTCTATCTCTCATGGCTTCAGTTTAACTCAGAATCACAGAGGAACTGATATGCTTAAAATGTGCCTGTCTGTCCTGTAACTGATGAGCAGATTAGTGGGACACTGCCAGATAATCATCTCTGAGATGCATTGGATTCATATGCGTAAATGACACATGGCAGAGAGGGGGAAAGATCGAGGAAAGTGTCTTTCAGGGGTGTGCTTTTCTGCTTTCTTTAAGCATGTGTGCAGATGGCCATTAGATATGCTCTACGGTGGATTCTTGCAGTTTGGAATTTACTTTTCCTCTTTTTGTTCTTTGTGGTATGTATCGAAGTGCTTCCACAGAAACAAAGCAGTCAATAGTAAACAGAGCAGAGGCTGCAAGTACGAGCTGGTAAGTGAGAGGCACAGTGCTAGGAACAATGTGAAGAATAAAGGGCTGGTTGCCATTGCCTGCTCACTTACTTTGTTTTGCTTTGCTTTGTTACTCAATAGAACATATGCTAGAGAAAAAAAAAAGGGAATAACCCTCCACTGAAAAAAAAAAAAAAGTGCATTTATTTGAAGAATTCGTGATACTTAAATCCTTAATATTTCTCTCCAAATTGTGCTCTCTGATTTGCTTTTAAATTGGCAGGAGTTTGGCATGTGTATGGGAGCATAGCTGTCCAGGCAATCTCCTACATGCCCACATGTGTTCAGCCTTACATCTGGCCTCTAAGTCATACCTTCAGTCAGCAGTGGGATGGCATTTAAAAGAGGGTCTCTGATCACTTTTGGCTTTTTTTAGCTTGTCATAAATCCTATTATCAGCAGTACCTGAGCTTGAGGAATTCAGTCATTTGAATCAAAATGCTTCCTTTTGACAATAACCAAGGAAGGAGACAAAGCCATTTGGCAAGCAAATGAATCTTAAGTACACACACTGGAAATGTTTATACTTTGTTCTAGATAAATGTACGCTGCATTTTGATAGCATATCAGTATTCAGCTTATAGAATGTGAATGGGATTTATGTGTGATAGGAAATGTGAGAGAAATAGAGGAAGGAGTGTTAAGGAAAACTTGGTATAAATGGACTTTGAGACTTTACTCAAATACTGGAGATATTCACTTTCAAATCAAATTATTCCAAATGTAAAAAAAAATAAATAAATTCTCTTCAGAGATACTTTTGCGACATATATGGTGTTATACTTGTGATACTTCTCATGGATCCTCCAGTTTTTTGTGACTTGATTTAATCTTAATCTAGAGATAATTTGATCTCTCTGAGCCCTACTTGCCTCTTTATTTTGATGGCAGTAATTTAATCAGGATTTTCCATAAGCCTTCCATTCTCTGCAAACACGTTGCTGGGTTTGGTTGGTTGGTTTGGTGTCTTAATTATAATAATGTAGCATCACTTACAGGTCCAGGGCATCCATCATGCCCTAAGTTTGAGGTGAAAACCAGAGCAAGGAAATATTGGGGCAAAATTGATTTTAGTTTGTCAGTTTTACTTCACTGAAGTAAATGCTCCATTTTAACTGTTAAAAGATCCCAGCATCCTTTTCCTCCTTTTCACCTAAATTATTTGGTTTTATACAAAGGAATAAAACTCACACTTTTGAAAAGTTCACATTAAAACCAAGCAGTACAAAGGTATACTATATGATTGCTTAGTGTACAACTTTTCTTTGCGTAAAAAATTCTGAGGCTCATGGTATGTATTCTTGTGAGGGCTTTTTTTAAGGCACTCTATCTCAGAGGTAGCATGTGTATCAGGGGAGGCAGGGATTGCTATGGTAAGTACCCCTGCTTCAAATAATAGGATTTGGGAATTATTTTCAGTCCAAAACATAAGGGAAAAAAATGTCTAAAAGTGACCTTGTCGTCTGAATTAACTTCCATGAGATTCCACTTTAAAATGATATGCCCAGTATTATCATTTTACTGCCAAAAACTGGGAACACTTCCAAATTTTGACTTAGAAATTATTGTACTTCCAACTGAAAAAAAAAAAAAGAAGCTTTTTGAAGTACTTCTTTTTGTTGAATACTGTAATAGATGGCTCTGTAAAATCCTGAGTAAATGGCCAAGACCGCAAGTTCGAGCTGCCCCCAAGGCAGTCTTATCTTACACACAGGCTTTTAGAAGATTTTTGTTTTGTTCTTGAATGTGTGTAGTTTATGTGTTTCATCAGAAGATGCCTGGTTTTTTGCCTGACTCTACACCCCCATGTCAATACCACTCAGGTTCACAAGGGGAGTTAGCTGCGGGATTTGTGCTGTGCTGAAGAAGAAAGATTATCTTTCCTGTAGGGTGGGGGAAGTGCATTGTGCTCATCTCTAAAGTAAAGACTGCGGGAAAAAATGAAGAAGGCATAACTTTTTAATATACAATAGCATTCCTAAGTTAATATAGCATGCTGGAATGTAGTGGAACATTTTATTATTCGGCAATCGTTTTTCTTTACATCTTGTAAATAAAATGTTCCTTGTCTTAACGGCATTCAGCAACAGCAGGGTAGGTTTCTAATCAGCCACACAAACCACTGGTCTAAGTGCACTTGATAGTGTCTCCAGCAAATAGCTTTAGAAAATATCCTTCATAGTGTACGTACCGTCATGTGAGGATTACCTGCAATGATACGATACATCCTCATACATTCCAGCAGCCTCGTGTGCCTCTGATCTATGCTGGCTTTCACTGTCACTGTTTCTGAAATGGCCTTTCTGCCTCCTGATCGCAACATGAAGCAAAAAAGTACCATCTGGACACTGCATGCTAAAAAGTCAAAGATCTGTACACTGTATTATGCCCAAAAGGACATTTTCTTGTCAGTTAAGCTGCCATGTACTTTAGTCTGTCACTGATAACTAACAAAATTACAGTATGGTAATTTTAATTGGAAGCTATCCATTTTTATCCCTCAGGTTTTTCTGTTATTCCCCGTGGCAATCTTCTCCTGCAGCAGCTCCGTGGCCGTGGTGGAGGCGTGGGCAGAGCCCGGTGGTCAGAGCCCAGAGGCCAGCACTGGGCACGGCGGTGTCCAGCTGCCAGGGTGCTGCTCTGCCACAGCCACCCATCCAAGCTCAGCCCCACGTGTCCTTTTCCTAATTCCTTAATTCTGCTGCTTTTTTACTGACCTGGAGTCCCACAAAGCCATTTGACAATTAAGGTTATCGAGGAGAAGAGGCAGTCCCCCCAGCTGCTGGCTGTTGGGAAGATACTGATACGGGCCAGGGAGGGGGTACACCGGGGTTAGATGGGGAAAGTGAACATTTCCCTGCTGGAAAGCTGTAAGAATATTTAGGACATCAGTGTTGTCATTACTGGGGAGGCAGAGAGGGAGTAAGAGCCTCTCACCAGAAATAAGAACAGCATCCATGACTGCAGGAGGGGTAGCTTGCTTTTAGAGGGCAAAAACCAGGGTAAGGACAGGAAAGTGGAAAGTAAAAAAGATGAAAAAGGAATCAAACTCATGGGATATGAAAGACTCTATTTTCATTTTAATGTATACATAAAGATTGATGTTGTTTTGCTTATATTTATTTGTCTGTTTGTTATCTGAGTGGTGCATGATGCAGGGAATTTTACTGTTTTTTCCTTTTATCTGGATGACTCAGAAGTAAAAAATGCAGCCTGTAATACTGGCTTATGGCCTGGCAGAGTAGAAGGGGGTGGAAGCCAAACTCCCAGTCACCTGAATCTCCTTGCAGAGGAGAATCAGGTATACATCTCAAATGTGGAAGTAAATTCAGTGTATGAATGACCCAATATAGCATAAGTCCACATATGGACTTGGATATACAAATAGTAATTGAGCATCTCTTTTAAGAGAATTTGGGTCTCTACAGAATTAGTGCCAGATTAAAAACACCACATGCATTTATCAAGTTACAATTTTGTGGCCAATACAATTTTGTGTAAAATAAAGTGTTGCTGTCCATTTTCACAGCATCTTGAACTGTTATAGTCTTAACACCAAGTTAGTTGGTGCACTACCAGCTGGATTTTTATAAAGTTTTTAATGACAAGATAAATACATACATTCTAAATTTAAGACATTAACAGTTCTTATAATCTTAAAAATTATCTATAAATATACCAGAACCAGAAAATGTGAAAACAAGAATCATTATCACTTTAGTCTAAAAATTGGACTGGAATTGTGACAGCAAGAACAGTATGGGAAAAACAGAATGGCATGGAATGTAAGTGCCCTACAGACTGGGCACTCAAGTTATCCTTCTGAATTTGCAGTGGATTATGTCAGAGGTCTTTTTCCTTAGCATAAGTTTAACAAAATGCTTTGTCTAAACATCAGAAAAATACTAAATTTTAAAAGTACAGAATGAGCAAGGTCAAAATTCATCTGCCCAATATGCAGCGAAATTTATGAAAACAAGTTATTTGTAGTAGGAGTTTTATTTTATATTTTATTTTATTTTATTTTATATTTTATATTTTTATATAATTTAGCTGTCTTCAGTTATCTTTGTTGCTCCAATATGAAGAACCACTAAACATGGCATTTGATCCTGTTCTTTAATAGGACAATGCTAATGGTGGGTCCAGTTCAGTATTCTTTCTGGATTATGGTTTGTGAACTTTATGAAAATACATCTGTAGGAGGTTTCATAAACAGCAGGAAGTACTGCATGAGAAAGATCCAGACAATGCATCAGCTGAGAAAAATCCATGCAGAGAAGTGGAAATTACGCAACATTTTTCTCCTGAAGGACCACAGCTGTATTTCTCTGCAGAGGAAGAAAGTCTTTTAAGCTGTGACATTGATCCTCACTATCCCACATGGATCTCTGGCAGAGTGGCTTTCATACAGTTGTGCTGGCAGTATTTCCTTTCTTAGCTGCTTCCTGAAGAAGCCTTGCTGAGGGGAAAGAGGTGCTGAAAAGGTTAATGGGAAGCCCTGATAAATCTGCAGAGACTGCCTCTATCATTAGAATCTCTTACACATATCAAAATGATAGCCTACACCTAAGGGGAAAAAAAGGGGTTTTTGAGTTTTATGTAGTCTTTGTGACAGCAAATCAGTTCTCAGTCCCCTCTGGAGAGCTGCTGGGCTTTCTGTGAGGTGGGTGCTGGGGTGCCTGGGTGGCTGGGCAGGAGCAGGGTACCTGCATGCCCTGGTGCCACGCCAGCCAGAGCATCTGCTGCTGAAGTGCATGGAGAGGTGGCACAGCTGTTCCCAACTTCCCTTCCACAGGACAAAGAAAGATTTGGATTGCAAAAGATCAAATTATAACATTTGGGCCAAATCTTACAAAAAATGCATCTGAACAGCTGTGTGCAGCCCCTCCCCATGCAGCTCCCATGTTGCCTGGCTAAGCCTCGGGCATGGTCCATTGTCAAGTATCTCCAGCCTGAATCACTAAAGGCAGTCTTCCAGTGCCTGTCTCCAAGATCCTCTGCCCCAATAGAAGGAGACTTTTTATCACAGTGATATTTTCCTGACAAACTTACAAAAGACATGTTTAATTTTTTTTCTAACAATGCCTTGCTATCTATGTTTATTTTAGCCTAGTCACAGTCCTGTTACAACTTTTTTATCAGACCTTGAAAACTGAGTAGAAAAGTAGATTGCTGCCTTTTCCTTCCACTTTTGGAAAGCTGGAATCCAATCTAACTCAAAACATAAAATATACTTTTGTTACCACAAGATTGCAGCAGGGGTTAGTAGCAATGTGTATTTTATAGCATATTTTCTCTGAAGGGAGAATTCATACTACAGCTATTCAAACTATGTAGTGTGTGAATTCAGTACAAAAATGAATTTATTTTCTTTTTTTCCATTCCTCAGAGATGAACACTAAATGCAAAGTTTAAATTCAGATAAAAATTTCTCTGTGTCTGGATCTAGTGTTTTGAGCTGATTCTTTTACAGCTGGAGGGATAGCCCTCACCATAATTGAAAAATCCATGTTTTATCACATGTGGGCAGTATAAATGGGCATACACTTTCTTGGGAGGTGGGTGTCTTTATGATAGTAGCAACAGTGCTTATAATACTAAAGTAAATTTATGACAACTTCTATTAATTAGTCTAGCTAACTTAGATTTAGTGACATGTAGGCTGGGTCACAAAAATGTGTAATCATTGTTTAGATATGTTTTTACTATATTTCTTAACCACTGTAATGGAAGAACTGTGTAACAGTTCTGTATTTGTACAGTGATTTCACCTTGAAGCAGGACTTAATGCTCAATATTTTGTCACCTTATCCCCAGATTAAATATAGGTATTGTTTATAGGTTGATCATATTTTTCAATGTATTTTTCCATACAATTTTGTTTAGATTTCTAGGGAAAATATGAAAATATTTTAAATTTAAATGTTTTCAAAATCTTGTTTTGTAACTGTTTCCATTGCTGCTTTAACAGTCATGTCTTGCAATGAGAACACAAGTGGGGAAAAAAAAACAGAGAAGCAAAATATAGACAGTCAACGTGCTTAAGCAATGAGAAAGTATTAAGTCAATATATCGGTCTCAGCACACAGCAACAAACAAGTTTATAGATGTATGAGAAGGTGAAGGGAGGATTGGATTTGAAGGAAGAAAAGCTCTGTAGGTGCTGTTGGAAAGTGTATCAAAAGTCTGAAGGGCACTGCAAAGAGAACAGATAATGCTTTGAAAATATAGGAAGTGTGAGTTGGAAACTTGGCTCATATATCAGGGGAAGATGGAGCAGACCTCAAGGTACTGAGTGAAAGGGGAAGAAAATATTCTGTCCTAGTGAGGACAAGTACTATGTTTCATCCAAAAGAAGAGGGAAGGCAGCAGAGAGGCAGAGACAGATATGGACAGATATGGCCAAGCCAATGGAAAGGAGGTATCTTGATAACAGCATTCTGACTAGATACCAGTATTGTAAGGGTTCTGCAATTAACAGGGGGATCTTTGCTTCATGGATGGAGAGGAAAGGCTGTGCTTTTGAAAGGTAAAATGAGAAGGGTAGGTGTACTCTTAAGTAAGATATGAAGGGAGATTAAGAACTGTTTTGGCCTGGGGAGCTTGATGTCAGAGAAATAAGGCAAGCTGAGCCTTGGTATGGAGCAGAGTGGTGAATTTGTTGTTTTAATTAGTCAAAGATTTCTATAACCCAATATAATCTTACCCAAGTGAGAAAACAAAAAAGAGGTATGGAGTTCATCTGGCATTCTGCTATAGAGACAGAAAGGGAATCTGAGAATAAGTAAACTGAGGGAGAAATGAAAAATAGCTGGAGTCTTTTTAGAAAGGGAAAATTCATTCCAGAAGTAGTTACAGAAGTGAGAGGATACAGGAGAATATTGGAACTTGCAAACACAAGTTAGACGTGAGCTAAATCAGGACTGTTAGAAAACAGTAAGATTGCCTTGATTTCTTCTCTGAGGCAAAGTACTTGTTCCTAAAGCACTTCTCATTTTGCAGCATTGATCCTTTCTTCAGCTGCAAACAAAACAAAGCCCTTAAACATATTTTAAAATTCTATCCATATTAAGGGTGTTCTATCTATATTAACTTATGTATGTGTCACTTAAGATTGTTAAAAACCTCAGAGCAGGAATAGTGTTATTTGCATTTACAAATTTATTTGTATGGCAACACATAGGCTTATTACTAAATAAATGATTGCTTGTTGTAATTAGTTGATCTCTGGTTTTAAATGTTCATAAGACATACAGATAAAATGAAGATGTTACCTCAGTCTATTGTTAATAGATTTAAGCTTTCTTTTACTCTTGGAGGTTTTTTTTGCTTCTTTTATATATCTGTCTTCATTCCACTGTGCTGCTGCAGGAAATTACTTTTTTTCTGTTGGGAGGAGAAGAAAATTTATTTTTTCACCCTTGGAACTTCAAGTAAACAACCAACCTAGAAATTCTGGATGGGAAAATATAGACATGGAGTATGAAACAGGAATAGAAAAATTTAAAGATTGCAAAAATCTCTGTATCTTTCAGCACTTTCTTTCAAAGGCAGTTCTGGTGTCCTCTTACCAAAGGAGAAGAAACAACTGAGACTATTAAGAGTAAAAGGGAAAGTGGTGCAAGTGATAATAAATTACTCAAAGTCATCATAGTCACAAATGATTTCACAGAGCAGCACTTAAAAAAAGAATTATGAAACAGGAATTCTAATGCAGGCAGTTATATTTTTGGAAATGTAATGTCAAACAAGTAGTTCCTTTAGTAGAAGAATGAATGGATCCAGCTTTACTGCATCATATGAGCATTGTGACTTTCAAAAAACCTCAACATCTGTACTTGAAATCAGTTTAAGACAAGGAAAGTGAAGCTCTGGAACAGGTTATATAGTCTACATCATTAGATGTCTTTAAGGAGAGAAAGACTAGGTGAATCAGCTTCTAGATGAAGTAGAGTACTGTTGATTCTGTCTTGAGACAAGGAGATGGAACAGATGATTTCATCTGCGAGTATACACTTCCAGAATTTGAGGGAGCAGGAGAGATAGCATTTGGAAGATAATGTCAAATATTTAACTGATCAAACAAACACTACTGTATGCACCTCTCAGGGCTTACATCAGTTGCAATATCAGAGATGACAGGATACCTTTTGAAAAAATCTCTCCAATGCTCTGGCAAATAGAACATGTTGGAAAAGTAACCCACTTGCACCAAATGTAAGGCTTTAAAGTTCTTTCAGAACAAGATGCAGGAAATCAAAATGGAAATATTCTTGATATGAAGGCAGTAGTAAGAGAAATATATGGATAGATAAAGCAGAGTTTAAAGTTGGATTGTCCCCATTTCTGATTTGATGTGAATGCCTTCTTTTATTCCCTTGTTGTATCCTTCCTTGAAACAGCCTAGCAAGTCTAATAGTAGAGCTCCTAGATCGAGTAGATCTGTTATTGTTTCTTCAAAGATAAACTGTTGCTCTAAAGGTTGAAAAATAGAGATGTTTTTTCTAAATGTATTTGAAAAAGAAAAGAAGCAGTTAAAAAAAAACTATGTAAAACAAAAAGAGTCTTTGAAATTATGTAAAGGCTGGCTCTCTCCCTCACTAGTCAATTCTGGGTTTTTTTTGTTCAGCTCCAAAATAATATATAAGATATTGCAGATCTGGAACAGTATTCTTTATTTGTTATTAATTTCTTTTCATTACTAGAATATGCATCTCACAAGACTGCTAAGTTTAGGGTAAGAGACAAAGGTTCCCAAATTAACCTTGCTTTCCCTTTGGTCAATGAGTTGTTTTCACAGAAATTACCAAGCTAAAAAAAATACTAATGTCAGAAGAGTGCTGGCTTTTATACACAAAGCAACCTGCTGTGTGCAGGGCAGGTGAAAGGAGCTCTCATGCAGGTTCTCGAGCACTGAGCTGGCATTCCTCCAAAATGTGCCCAATGCAAGTGATCTGGGAGCCAACATAAAATAATTGCTTTGGGCTACACCAGGAGTCAGCAGCAGCTCTTCACCCTGGCTGTTCAAATACGTAGCACTTCTGTGAAGATAATGAGAAATTAGAAGTTGGAATTTTTCATTTTTAAAAGGCATGAAAAGAGCTATCTTGGTGCATTCCAGTGTACCTGCTTCTGCCTTTACCATCCTTCATGAGAAACTTTTCTTTAGTTTTGGTTATGAATGAGAAAAGAAGATTGTCCTGAACTTTGAATTACCTTTTTCTCTCTTTTTAGTTAAAACACAGCATGGAGAGATGCGAGTACAATTATTAGTGCTGGAGATCATGATTATCTTTTGAAATTAAGGGCATTTGCCAGAAATCTGTCAAACTACAAACGACCTAGGTCTTGCTCAAGAAATCATCTATTAAAAGTAGTGACCCACTAACCTCATTTTTCCAGAAAGACTGTTGGGCTGCTATGGCAAGACAATCCAAGAGATTTGTAAAACTTTTCATTTCTTTAGGGGTCAGATAGTAAGATTTCAGATGCAGAAGTGACAGAAAATCACGTCAATTTAAGCAGGAAGTACTGTTGCCAAATGAACTGTATATATTTAGACAGCTTTGTGAATGTTCAGCTCTTCTGATTCATGACTCCATTCAGGAACTGCTTAAGATGTGCTTTTACTCTGGTGGATTTTTTTGTCTGGGTTCTCCAGCACTTTGTATGTCTATTGGGAAAAAAAAGTCTCTTTCTTCATTTTGTAAAAGTGAGATTATACATAGATTGCTGGACGTTTGCTCTTGGTACTTGAGAACTATTTTCCTTTTAATATAAGCCTCATATTGCAGTAGTTGTTGCCTTACAAATGTTCATAATAATAATCATTATCAATCTGCTTTCTGTGGCAATAAAATCCCTAAATTGAGCAGGAAGTAATGCTAAACTCAGAAATGGTAAAGGCTTTCCTTCCAATTTGAAAAGAGGATGAGAGAGAACAAATTAATCATAGAATCGTGGAGGCTGGAAACATATTAAAAAATCTAGTCAGTCTCTTTGGCTTTCGTTTGCCTTTTATTGTACATCCTGCAGTATTCTGACAGTCTGGTTTTTCAAAAGCTGTAGTCTTAAAAGTGATAGGTTACCATTACTTTCTCTTAAGAGTGTATGAGAATCTCGCTGATAAAGAGGATTTCAGAAGTTTGGGAAATGAATGCTACTGCAGTAGTGAGGAACTAACGGTTCCAAATATATATAGAAATGCAAAGGGATTTTTTTTTTCCAGTGATTTTTTGTGCTGAGTCGCCATCTGAGATGTCTGTGCATATGTCAGTTTATCTGTGTCTGTTTTAGAGCTGGAATATGTTCTCACTTACTTAATAATCACCTCCTCACTTTCTGTACAATTTTAAAATTACATCTGACCAGAGGATTAAGAATGTCTTAATGGTAACGTAGTCTTGAAATTCATTTAACTGTGCATTGTTCTCTAAAGTGCCATATTTAGCTTTTAACAAGCTTGGGAATATTGTTTATTTTGCCGTATGATGTGTTAGTTACTTAGCTAATTCTGCATTTAAAGATGTGTGTTCTCTGGGCTCTCACATGGGGGGAGGAAAGTGTCCTCCTTATGTGAGAAAGCTGCCAGAGCAGCTGAGATATCACTTAACACTGGAGGCTCTCCAGGGCTTGCATGTGCTGCACATGCTTGCAATGCATTTTGGTGTTAGTATGACCAACATTAATACACAGCACTAATGCTGTGAATAAAGTGAGTGCTAAAGCTCAGATTCAGATGCTCCAAATGGCAGCATCTTTACTGCTCTACACTAAGAGGGAATGAAAAAATAGTTCTGCAGTGGGCAAAGAAGACTGGTGTAGCACCCTAACCCCAGAGGCAAATTTATTTCCACCCATCTGCTGTCTCAAATGCCAAGTCCTAGAAATGCCACTGTTTCCGAAGTAGCAGACATTAACCATGTGTGTGAATCTTGGGCATTAGTAAAAATTATTCCCCAAAAATTGCCTTTGTTTGGCTTTCATGAATTGCCAGAGCAAAGAAAAAGGCTAAGCCTCATTGTGGGCTCCGTTATCCTGGCACTAACAGGTTTGTAATTTCTATGATGGAATATAATGAATGACTATCAGTAAGATAGTAACTTCATTTCATTCATGTGCTGCAAATAATAATGGCATTTGTGAAGCTGTAAAGTAAGGTCTGGGGCTGGGTTCTGGTCTAGTTTGCTATGGGACTTGCAGATCCTATATCATGGTACCCAGCTGAAAGGGGATTGTAAAGAACTTGTATATTGTGGAATAAAATATATGTTCAGAGTCTGCAGACTCCTGGAGCTGAGGTGTGGGCAAGGAAAACATAGCTGGCTGGTGGTGTATAGGTCTTCCCCCAGAGGACCTTGGTTACTGTTAGTGCCTCTCACTCCTCTTCTGCCCACCAGCATGGGTTTGGAGAAAACTCTCCAGTTGCTGCTTCTCCTACCAGTAAATGGCAGAAGAAATTACATATTATTAGTGCAGAAACTGGTCCTGCTTAGAAATCCAAGTGTCAGGGAACATTAGTGTGTCCCTTTCCTTGCCAAAACTTACCAATTCCCCCTCTGCTGTGAGCTGCTTTCGGACATTTGTGTTTCTTTTTGTCTAGGCAGGCTGCATATTCAGCAGAGTGACTCAGAGCACAGAATCTCTTTGAACTATGTTTCTGCTCTGGGAATGTCTTTTTTGGTTTTTGTTTCTTTAATATTTTTTTTTAAAGTGATGAGGAAATATATGCTACTTGCAAGTTGCTCCTTTTGGCAAACATGGGATATCCCTTTTTAGTATGGATTCTGTTCCATATGTGATCGTTCCTTTTTTGCCAAACTTCCTTAGATGTGCACCAAATTGCAGAAAGATGAATACCAACTTTGCATAATTTGAACAAGAAAGCCTTGCAGTGCTACTTTTCTGTTTAATTTACAGGGGGGAAAAAAATTATGAGATACGTAGGACATAAGTAAGGGCAGAATAGAGCCCTTAATCTTAATTATTCATTCTGCAGTATTATAAATGACTAAAGATTACTTCCAATGTTTGGTATAATCTTACAGTGTGCAGATGTGGTTCTCTTTGGTATATGCCATCTTTACTGAACTCACAATTTCCATAATGCTGTCACATTCTGCATGGGAAGCAGATTTACAGATAGGTAATCCATGTAAGGTATTTTAAAGACAGCTTATTAAAGGATTGAGGCCTGCTGTTAAATTACATATGCTTTCAATTGCTATGAGGAGCAAACAGTATCAAGAAGTACAATAATTTAGCTACAGCTGGAGAAAGGCCTATTTAAAGTTTTGATGACAGATCCTTTAAAGTTTTCCTTTAAGTTCTTTTCTGCTTTCTATCTTCTCCTGCATAGTACAGTATTTCACTTTATACAATGTAATTTCACCAGCAGGTCGACTGTATCCACGCTAGGAAACTGAAATGCATTCCTAAACTGATAGATAGAGTTTACAGAACGACTGTGGGCGCCAGGCTCCGCGCTTGATGGCATTATCTAAACACCTGACAGCAAGGATGGAGTCACTGCAGTTTAGCATTGCTAATTATTAATAGGTCACACGGTGCTGGGCGCTGTGGCCGTGCTGTGAGCTGGGATGCTGTGCTGATGCTCTTGGGCGCATTGGACAGTGCCCCCGTCTGTTTCTGGAACTCACGGCCATGTGGCACTCTGTCTGCAGAGGGAGTCACGGGAGATTGCGCTTCCCAACGGATCAGCTCATTCCCCTCTCTTTAACTGGAATAAGAAGGAAACGACTGCAGTTTAGAGTCATTCCTTAAATTGTGGGGCTGGGGAGGGGGGGGACATTTGGAGCTTTTTCCCTAAAGTAACAAAATAAATGAGAAAATAGTGATGCTGTTTGGAGCTAACTTTAAGTGTCGCACGGTAAGATGCTAAAAGGGGCACATTATGCAGACATGAGACTGCAAAGCTCGAGAAGGAATGTGTTAAACAATCATTTTATAACGACGAGTCTGGCCGTGCGTTTGCATGTGAACATTATTACAGTCTGAAAAAGAGAAAATGTTATTAAGCCTTGTATCTTTGAGCCATTATTGGAATTAGGTTACAAAGCTTTGACTGCAAGGTTATTTGAATCTACTGCTTGTTGTTAGTGTCATGCTTTCTATTTAGTATTTTTTTCCTTATTTGTTATTAACCAGTACATTCTGAAAAGCAAATAATTTTTAAAAATATGTCTGTAACCACCCACCACAAGCATAAGTATATTTTTTGATTCTATATATTTAAAGACCACCGTACACTGTGGGAAAAGCTGTGTAAAGCTCTGGAAAGACAAAGTAGTAGAAAAAAAAGGTCATAAGAATTAAAATACAGGCTTTTAAAACTTATCTGTTTCTTTTTTTCTATAACATTTCTGTGTAATCTAAGCAGACAGATGAAAGACAGTGACTGTAAATTTGGCAAAATAAAATATTTTCTTACAAAGGGTGATCTAAACATCTTTTCATATAAATATATTAAGACTTCTTTTTCTTTTATTTTTGCCTTTTTAGTAAGTGAAAGATAGTATTTTTATTTTGATGTATTTACAGTGTAAATTATGTACATGATATTTCTGTCCCCATCTAATAAATCTGTTTTTACAGAAGTGGTAGAGGTTAATAGATTTTGAATTGCATTAGATTTCTATAATAAATGGATATATAAGACAAGACCTTATTAGGTTGATCTTTGTCTGTGAAATCTTTCTTCTTCAAATAATTTCAGAAACCAAAAATGCAAAATGCAAACTTTGCCTAATCATGAATTTTTAAGCATATATCTCTATAAATATTAGTGCAATTTAATTGCAGAAAATTACTTTGTTACCAGTTAGTAGCAAAGTTCTATAGAGTATCTGAAACTAGTATTTTTATTTTAGTATTTATACTGGAATATACTTCTTATAAAGGAAAAATGCTATTGATAGCTCTAAATGAACTTCAAATTAATGTAATTTCAATATTATCAAATATTGATGCATCACCCCTAGACAGCAAATGTATTATCAAGTGACAAATAATTAAAGTAGTTAAAAATTAAACTGAAAAATTAAAAGGTGATGCTTAAATAAATAAAACAAAATATCTCAGTAGAAAATATTTCTAATAGCTTGTGTAGATCTCATTGCATTGTTTCTGTTGTTGCCATGTCTTAATGGTTTTTAGTGTTTATGGGAAAAATTGTTTAAGACAGCA
>VZTT01042836.1:25994-28462 GCA_013400855.1 Buphagus erythrorhynchus | reverse complement strand
CCTAAATTGTTATAAAATATATATATATAATTATGAACTTTTTTTGCATATTAACATTTTATCTTACGAAGAAAAAAAAACCCAAAACTAGCATGTGTATTGTAAATGAACTTGTATAGTGGGATTTTTTTCAGCCTTTTGTGATGTTTTTTCAGATTATTTGATTGATGTTTAATTGGTTCATCAGTTAAATACTACTAGTCCAGCAGCTGAAACCAAATCACCTGAAAGTTAAAAGGTCATATTAATACTATATCTCTAAAGGTTACAGAAGAACATGAGCATGAAACTCCTGCAGACAGTCAGAGAAGGGGCAGGGCCACTGTGTTATTGATAGACAAAAGGCACTGCTGGATAGCCTGTCTCCATAAAACACTAAAATATTTCAAGAGCTGCTTTCACCTATGGGTAATCCGTAGGGTAGCAGTGAATACTCATATGTTCACTATTTTATTTCTCACACTTTTAAATCAGCAATCCCCAACCCATTTTATTATTGCTGGGATTTTTTTCATTTGCCCAGGTCTCAGTTCTTTCTGTATCTCATCCTCTTCCTGAAGAAGATGTTGATTTTAATCTTTTTCCTTTTTAAGTATTTATTTATGCTGCTTCATTGTCCAGAGGCACTACTTGTAAAGAACCTGCTGTACTAGATATCATAAAAAATGAAGTTTTAAAAAGCAATCCCTGCTCCAGATATGCCAGTTTCTTCTCAGGAACCTCTCCAGGTTGCTCTATTTCTTGCCATCAGAACAATGGGCTATAACCTGATCATTTTCTACTTATATTTCATTTTTCCTCCTTTTTCTACCCTGTGTCTCTCTTCTACTCTATCCAATTTTTCTATCAAAAACAGTCACATCCACAGTACTCTAAAAACATATCCATTCTCATAAATCTTCATAATAACTTGCTCAGAACACCAGCTACAGCTCCTCTCTCAGAGCACTTTATGATTTTTGCTCTCATTTTCCTGCCATATCTCAGGCTATTTTAGTTTTTCACCTTTTCACTTGCAGTGTCTTCTTGCCTCAGTCTGCTGTGATCATACCCAAAAATTTTACCTCTTCCTCTTAGAAGCAGTTCATGAAAGGAATGATTCCTTAAAACATATTAATACTTTGTGCCTTTTCTCTTTGACTGTTAGCTGCTACAGCCTTCTGACTACAAATTTATTCCTGGCTGGATTTCTATTCCCTTCCATTTAGGTTAAGCCATCTAAATGCTATCAAATGTTAGGCAATTGTAATACCGTGTAGTGATTTAGTAAACAATATGTGAATGGAAAACATAATATTCACTTCTAAGGAACCATGTGCTGCTCCTGTAACTTAAAACTCCATATTCCAGCTAGCCACCATTTTCCATGGGCAAGAGAGACCCTGTTTAATGTGCACACCAACTGCTAGAGGTTTCTGTGGTCCTGAATCCACACCTGAGACACAGTAGCTCATACTTTTGATTTTGTGTAAGTTGTTTTACATAACTGTTGTAGGAATATTAGAGCATTACAGAATTTGACTTGCATTAGTCAATGTTTGGTTTTTTTTCATTCTATCAAAAAAGCATTTTGTTGTTGGTTTTAAATACTGTTGTTCCTACTAAAACTGTGACTGCAACTAGCTGTGTCTTTGGTTACAGGAAGGTCAAAGAAATATGTTATTTACTCAGATGGGTATCTAAGGCTTGTAATTGTATGCAATATTGTCATTCACATACCCTATACATTCTTACTGTCCTTAATTCAGTTTTGGTTGTTGGGCTGGCAGTGTTCTCCTTAAATATATATTACTTTTAAAACTTGTAAATAATGGAGTTATTCCATTTACCATCATAGATGATTCTCTATATTAGGAAAAAATGTTTTGTCTACTTAATAAAAAAAGTGTGATTTGATGTCCACTTAATGTGTGTGTTTTGGAAACATACCTGGACCAATTTCTAACACTGTTGTGATGTTGTTCAGTTCTGTTGCCAAACAAGAACATCCACATAATTATTTTCTATAATATTAGTGATGTACTTTGCCTTGAGATGCCAGCTCCCTCTGGTTCCCCTGTTCTTCGGATAAATTGTATATTCACTTGAAGCTCTGTGCGCTTGCTGTGGAGAGTAAAGACTTTCCTGACTCCAGTGGTCTCTTTACATTGTTCAAGGCAAGTTATTGTGGTGTTCATGATGTCTTGACTGTCTTACCCTTCTCCTCTCTGCATTATTTTAATTGACTCTCTTTATGTTGTGGCATCCCAGCAAGTACAGAAGACCCAGAGGGAACTGCAAGTAAAAACACCTTGTTCTTCTAAGAACTCCAAACTTTTTTTACTGGCTGCAGAATAAATGCTGCCTGAATGGGTAATGATTAGAAAGCTTTTGGAACTGTATTACCATAGGTGACAGCTCTGAAGAGATAGGCAGGTAATGTTAAGAGGCAGGGATAAGAGGCTATGACATTATGTCTGGAGGGTTAA
>VZTT01042836.1:3494-20994 GCA_013400855.1 Buphagus erythrorhynchus | reverse complement strand
GAATGACTGCCTTATGCAGCTTGTTGTGGGGTCCCATTCTGATGTTAGACCCTGCACACGTGGCTTTCAAGTGCTTTCCAGTACTCACTAATATGACTAATATCTGCTTGCATACTTAATTTTTGCTGCTTTCTTCTTAGTATTTCTGCACTGCTAGGTGTAGTTTTGATATGAGGTTTGTTTGAGAAGAGAGATCAAAATGTAAATAGTGGCACGTATTTATCCTGAAGACTGCAGCTCAGCCTCTGCTTGTGGCAAGGTGTGGGAAGGATGGTGTTCACCCTGTTCACCTGTGGGAGTTTGCTTTGTGTCTCAGATTTGCCTCCAGGAAGGGTTTAACCCACTTACTGGAAATCCTGTGTGCCTGAGGAGTTGCCTGCCGTCTTCAGTGTGAAACTCCAGTGATTTGGACTGGGCTCAGGTTATTGAGCTCCTTCAATAAAAGGGGGGTGACATTTCACTTCAGTCAGCAACACACAAGAAGCTCATATACAGCACAGAAGCTGAACCTGCCCAGGATGCAGCAGGCCAAGCTGCTGATGAGACAGACCCACTGCAGTGCTCAGTGCTGTGTAGGGGCACTGACAGACTGGTGGCTCTGTGCCCAGGGACTGTGCATTCCTGGGGGCCTAGCAGGAGATGACCTGGCCTCAACCACCAAAGGAGAATAGAAGCAAATACATTTATAGACCTTTCACATGTACTATTGGCATAGATTTTTTTTTTTTTTTAAGAAAAGCATTTTTTTGTAGTAAAATTTGTGATGTGAAGAATTTGCCAATATCCAGTATGTCAATGTGTATCTCTGAAAGAGTTAAGTCATCACTGTAGTTCATTGGAGTTTGGCATTTCTGACACCGGAGCATGCCTTGCTCCAACACAGAAATTTAACTCAGTGAGACTGGAGAGAAAAGCAGGATCTGTCCTTTACAGATAAATTAGTTCAAAGTTAAATAATGCAACTTTTATTTATGTTCTAGATACTAAGCAGGAGGCTAACAATTGTCAGAAATAATTCACCTGCTTTAGTGCATATACATAAACCATTCAGATGTGTTAGTTAATGCTTTTTAAATTAAAAAACATAAAGATCTGTGAACAAGATGAATCTTTAGCAATGAAAAAGACAGCCTCACAAAACCTTGTCAGCTTGATTCCAGGTTGATGATTCCTATTAGAAAGAGTCATAATCAGATGTGCTAAAATGATGACAGTGCTGAATAAGGCAGCAAACGTGAGATGCAGTAGGACCAGGACCATTGTGAGGTGCTGTCAGTGGTTGATTTCACCAAGTCTCCGTAGCATGTGGCACTGTTTCTTGTTTGAGTATTTTAAAACATTTTTATTATGAGATTCATAAACAGAGAAAAAATCTCAGCCTTATAATTCAAAGAACATTTCCCCCCTCACCCAAATGCCTACAAAAAACAGAAATCTGACATTTAAAAAAACAGCCTTAATGGCAGTCTATACTAAAAGAAGTGTTATTTCTTTATGCAGCAACTTCTGTCATGGTTTCGCAATCATTTGAACACTAGATAAAATAAATGGAACAATAGCTGTTTCCATTTTACTTTAATACAACAGAAAGTCAGATTTTTTTGGCTACAGAAGTCAAGGCTTGCGTCAAAACAAACTGCAGGCTTAGAGTTTGCAAGGAATTATGGAACGTGGTATGTGTCTGGTTTTGTATACTTTATCATCACTGTTGTCCTGTGAGGGCAGGTTTGTCATAACTCACTGCTTCACTTTTCATGAATTACAGTCATGCTTTTGTTCACAAGCAGTATGAATAATATAATTTCTCTGTTTTTGTTTTTCTTTATACGTACACTCTGAAGTACACTGTGCAAATCTGTGCCTCTTACTCCAGCAGAAATCCCTGTGAAGTAAAAATGCAGTGCATGTAAATGTTTGTGCACATTAGAAAAACATAAATACAACAGGCTTGTCCCAATATAGAGCAGCATTTAATGTTGGCATTGCCTATTAAAATCAGTGCAATAGGCTTATGGTAGATGTGTGTATGTTAGTTTAGCATAATACTGCTAAAATTGCCAATCTAAAGCCCAGTTGCTGCAGCCATTAAGAAAGCAAATGCTCTTTCCCCTTCATTTATAGCAGTATTTGGTCAGTGTGCAATGTGATTAGGACAATATTCCATCACACTGGACTTTCATTAATCAACAGATAACCCTCTCAGTTGAGTAAATTCAGTTTCTCTGCATCTTAGGGCTAAGACAAGGTATGAATCCTACCAGTCAGGTAAGTCTAGTCAGCAAAGCAAGGAAGAGAGAAATAAGGTTATTCTTTTTTCCCTGCCTTCTGGGCCACGTCTCTGCCCTTGTGCAGTGCCTGTAGTACAGAGCAGTGTGAGAGACAGAGACACCTCCTGCATGCCTCAGTTTGCTGTGGTGACTTCACCTGGGTGGGTGCAGGGACACAGTGCTAGCCTACACACTTACAGATATATATGCAGAGATATGAAGAGGTTGGGCATTAAACTGGCCAAAATGGGAGTTGCTTTTCTGCCTAGGGTGAGTCTGCAATTTACTGGAGACCCACTCAGCCAGGATCACAGTCCTCTGTGATCAGAAAGGTAGATGGATCATTCTCTGAATTAGCCTTCACCCTGAGCACACTCATGTCCAGGGGATACTGCTGTAGCTGTCCCATTTGAGGTCCTCTACCCCTGCACTGCAGCACTTTCATCTTCCCTCTCCACTAGGCCTCTTTTTAAGACTTTCTTAAGCGAAGAAGACCATGGCAAAAAGTCATTGTTCTTGCCAGTGGGCACTGGGTATGACATCTGATGGCTGCCAAAAAAAGAGACTTCTTTTTCCAAAGTGGAGCAGGTGGCAGTAGCTGACTGGAACACCATGCTGGCATTCATTATATCATAGCACTGACAGCAGAGCTGGAAGCTAACAGGTTCACAGTTGCCTAATGTCATCATGCTGAAGACATTTTTAGAAAAGTTATGCAATTGATTAGCTGGCTATATATACCTTTTTTTTTTTCCAAGATGAGTTGGTATTTTTATCCTAACACAGCTAATACCAATAAAATAGATTAACAGGCAGTGTTGCAAGTCATGTTTTTAACAGGTTTTGGCAGCACTTCTTCCCAGAGCTCTCACACCATGCCACAAGAAATTCTTGGAAATTACATAAAATGCATAGGAAAGTGACCACATTAATATGATTCCTAAATCCAAGAGTAATGATTGAACGGTTCTTCTAAGAAAGGGTATTTTTTTTCCTGTACTTCTTTTACTGTGTCTCCCAGACTGCTTCACCTCTCCCCTGCAGAAGGACACAATGCCATCTAAACAGACAGGGGAAAAAGTGTTGTGTGATCTCTTCTAAATGGCAACTGTACCATGCTCTACGGTCCAGATTCCCCCTAAATTTAGGCATGTATCTGAGGCACTTAAATTGGGATCAGTGTCAGCCTGACTCTGATAATCCTGTTGCAGAGACAGATGTTTGAGAGTGTGATTCAGTTTACCTCAGATCTGAGTAAGAAGAGGAAATGTGGGACAGCCACCTTCCCTTCTTTCAGTGTCATAGTTACAAATCTCAGTGTTTAAAGGATTAAGTCAGGTCTGTGTTGTCTCTCCAAACTGATCCGACAGATGCGGTGAAGTGATTTACTTCAGCTTAAATTGTGGCTTAGTTGTGAATTAGCTGGCAAACACTTAAGGAAGACAGATTCTGGTAACATCAATATATGGTTGGATACAGGTGAAAGAAGTGAGAATAACTTTTCTCCCAGCAATGATGACAGAAGATACATGGCTCAGTTATCAATCTCAGAACCTTTATTTAAGCTTAATGGTAGATGCTGGAGTGAGGGAGTTTTTTATTTTGCTTTATTGTATTTGCCTAGTGAAAAGATTGCAACATTTTCTCTTGGATGAGGACTTTGCTAGAGTTACTTCTGTTTCTAAACCTGAACAATCACAGCGTGGCAATATGTTGTATGAGAAACTGCAGTGTAAAGCTATGGAGCTGTCAGCTGACTCAGACCTCGGCTGGCCCTTTATCAAGCAAAACTCACCATTGATAGCACAACTTAGATCCAGTGGGCTCTAAAAAGACATTGAACAAAATCTATACAGGTTATAATTTTAAAATTTCACCCATGCTTTTCCTTTCCTTTCTGCCTTTCCCCCTCTCCTTTATCTATTATTAGTAGTATAATACTTGAAGAATGGGGTAAGGATGATGGAAAGATATGTAAAATCCAAACTTCTGGGAGAAGAGGAAATTGAAAATCAATAACCAAATGAGCAAGAAAACAATTACTTTCTAGTGCCAATGTTTTCATTTTCCTAGTAGAACTTTTGACCCTGAAATGTTCTACCTGCAGTAGCTCCCGATATTTGTTAATTATCAACCCACACTTCAAAGCTGATCGGTTTTCAAGGGCTTTTGTGGAGGTTAGCTCAGGAAAATGAGTATTCGGTACTGCAGGAATATATTTAATTGGAGAAGGTTTCATTTTGGTAGGGCTTGGGTTTGCGTGAATGCATTGTACCTCTTGGATGCCTTTAAAGTGTCATAGGGATAGGCCCTTCAAAGAAAGAAAATAAATGTATGCAATATAAAAGTCACAGGGATATTTCTGACACAATGTCATATGATTTTGCATTGCCAGATAGCATCTCCTCGAAAATGATAGATAAATGGAATGTTTTAAAATATATATGATGTAGTAGTTGCTGTAGTGACTGATAAGGACATTCAGAAGGCTTTCCATTTTGTTTCACTTTGTTATATCTTTTAATAATTTAGCCTAGATATTATTTTTGTGCTGGTAGTATAATTTCTGATCTCACTTGTCCTCTGTCCCCAAAATACATTTGAAACTAACAAGCAAAACAAAGTACCCAATTCTGCCTTTCTCATTTACACAAGATTAAAGCTGGGTTTTGCCCAAGGAGGACTGTATGGTCAGCCCAGTGATCTGGAAGACAGAAAAAAACAACAGTACAAACTAAGATTCTCAAAAGTCATTGTTAAGATTTTTTTTAAATGTCATTTTAATTTCAGAGGAATTGATGGCTATAAGTAATTCTGAATGCAGCCCAATACACATATTTGTTGTTAGTAGTGGAAATTTTCTCTTAGCATTTTCTGGTTTTAAGAATGAAGGAAACACACTAGCATGTTTCATTATTCCCCCATTTCTGACTATATTCAACCAAAATTTTGATATTAACATTTCCAAATTATGTATTTAAAAAAAAAAATTAAAGAGCAAGTTTAGAAATCAGTTAACCTAAAGGTTAAGTGCAGAACAGCATTTGAGCCTAAAGTAACTTAACCCTTCTTTAAAAAGACCTAAGTGTAAAGAATAAAGACAGTATTTTTCCTTTTCCTTTTTTTTAAAGAAGCCACATGAAATGTTCTCCGAGTTAAGTTTTACCATTCATAATGAATGCAGTCTCGCCATTCAAATGCGACCATAAGTACACAGAAGATAAGAATTTAATTAAATGTAGATTAAAACCAAACAGGAAAACACACTCGCTGATAATTTTATCCCATCCTCTGGCCATATTTTTTATACTTCCTTCTTGTTCTTCTTTGGGCTATAGCTTATCAACATGCCGATAGTACCATAACTCATTACATCTGATGGTGCTGCTGAAATGTGCAGGCTTGGTGCTTGAATTTCAGAGGCACTTAAAATGCAAAGCATGTAAATGTCTATGTTAAAATATATTAGTGTGGTAATGTTAGTGAAAAGAAAGTGATTTCTTACAAATCCTTGTACTTCACATCATACATTATCATTGCCCAGTCACAAACTGGTTTAAAAAATATCTATTTAGGTTTTCTCTTAAAATATATATATCTTAAAATATATTAATTTTGTTTTCATGTGTCTTACCTTTCAATTTTCATGTTAATTTCAGTTACTGAACTAGATCACTGAAAACACAGAGATTATATTTTTAGGGCTTGGTTAAATACACATTAAGTAAATAGCTGACTGGGAGAGGTCTGACTTACCCACACAGTGTAGCAGTTCAAGACCAAATCACTGTTCAGGCTAAATGGACCTGGATACCAAAACACTTTTAATCACAGATATATGCATTTTTTACAAATTATGCCATTTTCTTGTTCCATGGAGGGAAAGCTGTCCAAAAGCTGGGGGGTTAGCAGGGATCTGTCTCCAAGGGATATCCCCAGTTATAAGGAGGGAAGAGAGCTGAGAACAGCCCTGAGGAGAAGAACTTGAGGATGTTGGTTGATGAGAAGCTTGACATGACCTGTCACTGTGCACTTGCAGTCCAGAAAGCCAGCCACATCCTGGGCTGCATCAAAAGCAGCAAGGCCAGCAGGGCGAGGGAGGAGATTCTCCCCCTTCTACTCTGCTTTCATAGGACCCACCCGGAGTTCTGTGTCCAGCTCTGGGGACCTGTGGAACTGTTGGAGTGGGTCCCGAGGTGAGCCATGACCAGAGGGAGGGAGCACTTCTTCTCTGAGGACAGGCTGAGAGAGTTGGGGTTGTTCAGTCTGGAGGAAAAAAAGGCTCAAGTGGAGACCTTAGAGCGCCTTCCAGTACCTAAGGGGGCTTGCAAGAGAGCTGCAAAGGCACTTTTTACAAGAGCCTGTAATGATAGGACAGAGGTAATGGCTTTACATTTAAAGAGGGTAGGTTTATAAATTAGGAAGAAATTCTTTATTGTGGGAGTTGTGGAACACTGGAAGAGATTGCTTAGAGGAGCTGTGGATGCCCTATCCCTGGAAGTGCTCAAGACACGGCTGGATGGGGCTTTGAGCAGCCTGATCTAATGGAAAATGTCCTTGCAGATGGACATCTGTAAGGGGGCATCCGTAAGGCACCCTCCAACACAAAGCATTCTATGATTATATGAATATCCATCTTGTTATGCCAAACTTACTCCTCTGCCTTACAGCTGGGATACTCCCTTATCTGAGAGGGTTCACTGAAGTTCATGCACTTATGCTAACACTGTTGTCAATTGGGCCCAGATGCTACACACAGCTGCATTTTGGTGCATAATTATTGATAATCCATTTAGAAATACTATTTTTATTTAGCAATAATAAAACATTTATATGTTATAAGAAACAGTTAATGTAGACTGAATTCATGGATTCCAAACTGGCCCAATGGCAGTCTCTCTATTTCTGCCTGACCAGTAGCCTCTAACAGATCTGCAACAAGTTCTTTAGTTAATCAACATCGCAAGATAAAAGAAAAACATGATCCATAAATCATTTAACCTCAATTTGTCCACAATTTTTTTTTCTAATGTATTTTGCTCACTGTATTTCCTATACAGTTTGAGGAAGGAAACTATTGGTTCACCATTATGATGGTTTCACTAGAAGTAGAACAGACTTTGGACCCTGCTCAGAAATACGGAGATCAAAGTAGTAGTTTGCTTAATTAAATATTTTGCTAAGGTTTAGAAAGTCAATGTATACTTTAATATGCAATCTTGATTTATTAACCACTGTTAAAGCATAACTGAAATAATTTCTATGCTCCTATTACCTTATATTTATAATCAAGGCCTCAAAAAAATGGAACTTCTTTTGGTTTTGCAGTAAGGGAAGGATTTCTTTCTGCTGTTTTATCACCAAATAAATAATTTATCTATATTTTGCTTTTAAGTGATTTAGAATGCTCTGAGAGTTGCAGTGTGATTGTGAACTTTGCTTCAGCTCTTGACCAAGAGGTATTTTTAAATGAAGAAGATGGATCTGTAACTTTTTATAATTAGATGGCCTTTGACCTGAGCTTTGTGGATCAATCAGGAGAGAAATTACTTCATGTAAAAAGTTTAATAATATTAAAAAGTAATTACAGAGGTAATCAGAGCAAACTCTGCACCTCATCAAGAACCATACCTGACCTGCCATCACTCAAATTTAGGACAGGATTTGAAAGCAAGTTTTCCAGTGCCAGACCAGACAGCATAGAAAGTATATGAGATGAATGAGTCTCAAAATACCCCATTTCTGAAATTTTCAGGGTAGGGTCTAGCCTTCATTTCTTCCACTTGACAGCAAAATGAGACAAAATCCTTGAGAACTTGCATCTAAATTTTTTTATATTATTAACCTTAATAATAGTTGGTGTCAGGTGAAGCTAATGTTGAATCTGGAAGCTGGCCATTTCAAAACTGAGTCTTTTCCATGTCAATTCCATTTGATACATTTAAACTGATATACCACTATACTAAATTTTTGGACATACTAAAAGAAATAGAGTCTTGGAAATGAGAACTATATTTAAGTAGTCTTAGGAATAAGGTATATTTTTTTTGCAACATCTACTGCTGTCTTGTTACATATGCAGAGAAAAGTCAGCCCAAGGGTTTGTGAAACAGTGATGCTTCAAGAGAGGGTATTTTTGATGAGAAATGATGCCTGGAAAGGCTGACCTGGAACACAGACTAGACAGAGGAAAAGGAATAGAATAGGTATTTACTGAAAGGATACACCTTGGGCAGTGCAAGAGCCCAGCCAGGGCTACACTCAAATCAAATCCAAGATCCATCTCAGTCATGAGTTTTTACACTTTTATAAGTTTTGGTTCATCCACACACTGGGGTCAATTGTCCAACCACAGCCCCAGATTATGAAGTCTCAGCCCCCTGGCTTGCCCCCTTTCTGTCACTGTTGTTTATACTTTTTGAGTACCAGCTGTCCTTGATTCTCTAGCTATAATGGATTGTTTTGTCTAACTACTCTGTGAAGAGAACTAACACCTAATATGAAGTTTCAGAGTCACACACTAAGCAGCAGAGATCCTGAAAAACATAAAAGCTAAAACCCAAGGAATCATTTCCCCCGGTGGCATTTGGGGATAGTTTAAAAAACATGTTTCCAGCCCAGAGATGCTGCAGTACATTTTAAAGAAAAGGATACTGCAGGTGACAGGAAGGTCTGAAATAAGCTGAGTTTCTAGAGGCTTTGCTCTGAAAAGAATGGGTGTAGAATTTAATGTATTAATAATACAAAATGTTCAAAGGGCTCTGTTAGCACGGAGATCTTAGGCCACTTCCACAAAGGGCTGGTCCATCAAATATAGTTTATACTTTGAACAAAGAAGCAATAGAGAGAAAGTCTGTATTAATACTTAAGTGTCTGCGAACTTTTTGGAGCACATTGTTAGGGCTTCATGCTTTCCAGGAACCACTAAGTGCTGCTCAGCAACAATGATGGCCTCTTTCCACATCTGCAAGTGTAAGCACTGATTTGCAAAACAATTGATTCTTTTGTACACTTCCTGAAGAAAGGTAGAACAGGCTGCATAAAAGCTATAAAATTTATTTTTCTTTCATTGTCTCTGTTCCCTAAGTTCAGGAGGTGTTGGCTTTTGCCTTTCTGCTAGCACAGAGAGATGAATAATTCAGCAAAACAGCAGGTGTGGCAGCATCCACTCCTGCAGAGCACAAGAGCTGCACGGATGCATCCAACTTTTGATCCTCAGCCAGTCCTGTACCTCCAAAATTGTCTAAGTACCGCAGCATGTGATAGCAGTAACGTTTTCAGACAGGAAGTCAGCAAAAGGGGGGCTTTTTGAAAGAAGTGCACTGGATTTATTTTTCCTCTGACAAGTTCATTGCTTTCGAGCTTATCCAATTTTGGTGGAAAGCTGAAGCCTGTCCCTGTGGATTTCGCCATCTGGTAAAGAAATGCTCCACGGCAAAGCAGATGTGGAGCTGAGAGCCCAGTTTGGGTTCCTTTTCCCAAGCCGGTGGTAGAGGTCCAGTTCCAGCACCGTGCTTGCTGGTCCCTGCTGCCGGCTGAGAGGCTGTGTGGGTATCATCACCCCTCCTCCGGGAGACGGGCGGGGATGGAGACAGGCACAGAGACACAGCAGCTCTCGGATGGGCAGGGAGAGTCACGAGAATTACTGCACAGGCACTGTAACTGCGTTGCTGTCAGAGCTTAATCATTTTGCTGGTGTTTGATCCTGTTTCCTATTAGAATCGTACCTGATATCAATGCATCAAGAAAGCCTCAGCTTCTGTTGTCTAATAAAGACTGTCTCCTAATCCTCATAGCTGCATCTGTACTGCTGGAGTGAAATGGTCTGTGTTCTACCTCTGTTTTTTTCTGTATACTTCATGGGTATATCATGTGTGTACACAAATATATTTGAGGCAAGAAAGTACTTATGTATTAGCATGGTCTTTTAGGTTTAACAAATAATTTATTAATACATATTTGTTTGCAAGTTACACGATCACCTACTAAATTTCCCATATCCTAGCACACATAAGCACATCCTGTATTGTACAAACAAAAAATTCATATTGCATTCTTACTTCTATTCTTTCTAGTGCAAGGCTGGAACTGCCTGGCAATTCTGTCATTCATTCTGTGGAGTAAAACATGCAAAGCTTTGCATGCAAATGTGTGACGTCCATTTGGTGTTAAATTCAAGAGAAGCCCTTTTCACAGCTAACTGATCCCCCAGTGCACAGCAGTACTTACCTTTGTTAATTTCTGAGTCACTCAAAATATCAGCATTACTTTTTGTCCAAAGGTGCCTACATCCTCAACAAACACCATAATGATTGAATCATCAGTTCAGCATGAGTAGTTTTAAGTGAGCTACTGGGTGGCAATTTCATTAGATTAAGTATCTTCCTGCAAAATGTTTGTGAAAATAAGCCAGGAGAAGTTAACAGTTGTGAAAGCTGAAAGAAGAAAATGACCTCTACTAATAAGATTGCAGCCAGTAATATTTTCTGTAATTTTGGCTGAACAATGAGTTCCTTAATAATTCCCTCCCTTCTTAAGTCCTTTTTCTGCATTTTTCATTTTCCAAACACTGGTTTACAGTCTCACAGAGGAACCTAAGTCAGTAAACCAAGCTCCAACTACAAACAGGCTTATATATATCACCTTAGTGGCAGTATCTCCATCAGGCATTACAGAAAACACCCCCCACCTCATCATGAATGGTAATATTTTGACTGACTCTTTCAAAATTCAGTGCCCGGCCTCAAAGTCAGATTGTGGCTAAAGCATGTTGCAGTGTTAACAATAACATATTCTTCCCAGAAAAACTAAAATGACAGGTGTAGCTATTGATGCTTCAAGCACATACTCTGACCTATAGACTCACAATCTGCTGCACTCAATCCAGCACATACTGTGGCAACAGAGCTATGCTGGAATCATGCTGGAGACAGACTGACAAATGCTATGTATGAACTTTAACTGTCCCCCCCAAATGTGAGTTTCATTTGCTTCTTAAGCTGATTGGTGCTGGAAATGAGCATCTCCTCATGCCTTATTGAGAAGTGATTTTCTATCTAGTGTATAACACTACACACTATAGGGAATATGTATGTAATGTGGTCTCTTTTTATATGTTACAATACTTAAGCCTTGAGTCAAAAGGCTGTTTCTTGTGAAATGTGTATCCTTCAGCTGAATTTTGCAGGTAGAGTATTGCTGCATTATAATTGCAAGGAGTATTGCCCTTCTGATTATTTCTCTGGACTTCCCTATTTCTGCAAAAGAAGCAATTACAAAGAACTAAAGTGATAATACAGCAAACATAACTTTAATTCTGCTTTTGGTGATTTATCAGTTATTATATTTTGAATTTCTCTTCAGATCATTGATTCCAGTTTGATTTTGCTCATACATCAATTTTCTCTAATTCTAAGTAAATATAAGTCACATTTTTTACATTATACCCCTCAGAGGACTTTATTTTTTCATTTCAGTAAGCATTATTTGAATCATAAAAAAATACATTACAGTATTCATAACACGCTGCTTATATGACAGTTTTTGAACTTTAATATTCTTTTCTGTAGTGTGGGGGCTTAGCAGACTATAAAAGAGACATATTGTTTATAATGTTTCTGCACCACAACAAATGATGCACTTCTAGCATCTATGAAATGGCAGTAGTTTTCTAAATTTGTGATTCTTCTGTGTTCAGCAGTCAAGAACAGTTGTACATCTGCTCAGCACAGACTTTAGGAGACCATGAACTTTAATTGAGGAAAAATAATGAGGGTTCAGGGACCACTGATACAGAGTCTGTTGGTAATGCAGGTGCCCTGCTGCCAGATCAATGGATTATTTACTCCTTTGTCATAAACAAGAAACAGTTGGATCTTTGTAGAGATTACATTCATATTCCAAAGCCAGGCTGCCTTTTTCTGTTCCCTTGTAAACATGCAGTATATTGAATACTTTGGAAACTTGGTCTGAAAAACATAATAGCTTTGCTCCTTCATTAAATGATGTAATATTAACCTTAATAGTCAATTTAAAGGAACGATTTTAAATGCAGTGATATTCATCCTAGTGACCATATTAATTAATAATCTGTACTTCCTATACACAGAAAGGATTTTGGGGGTGTTGGAGCATGTTTGCAAATGTATATAAAGGCATATTTGTAATGCAAAAAGTTAGATAAAAATATAGAATAAAAAAGACAATTCTACGAAGATATTTAGAAGGAAAGAAAAAAAAATGAGAAATACAGCTGAGCACATTTAGCCAATCTTTTACAGTCTGACTACCATAATGATAATGTTGTTTCAGAATAGAGTTTATAAAAATTTTACACACCACTGAAGTGGAATTTTCTGATGCTTTAATCAGAAAAAAATACAGACTGCTTTTCCGTGTGAGTCAAGCAAGTAATCAGGAGTTTCAGTAAGCATCTCTAATCCTGGGTGTGCTAGTGGCTATCTTTTACACACCTGTGTAACCCAACAGGGCAAGGTCAGCCAAAAATAGCATGTTCTGACCTCATAGGTATTCAAATAAAGACCACTGTGCAAGGTTGCATGGCATAAGCCTTGATTTCCATTTTAACAAGTTAGTCAGTCTCACATTAGAATCATAGAATCATAGAAATGTTTAGATTGGAAAGACTTTTAAGATCATTGAGTCCAACCATTAACCCATCTCTGCCACGTCCAAGACTCAATCATGTCCCCAAGTGCCACATTGACATTGACATTTTAAATACCTCTAGGCATGATGACTCTAGCACTTCCTTGAGCAGCCTGTTCCAATGCTTGACAACTCCTTTTATGAAGAAATTTTTTCAAATGTACAACCTAAATCTCACCTGGTGCAATTTGAGGCCATTTCCTCTTGTCCTGTCACGTGTTACGTGGGAGAAGAAACCACCCCCCACCTCACTACACCCTCCTGTCAGGTAGCTGTAGAGAGCCATAAGGTCTCCCTGAGCCTCTTTTTCTCCAGGATAAACAGCCCTAGCTCCCTCAGCTGCTGCTCACATGATTTACTCTCTAGATTTACTCTCTAGATCCTTCATCAACTTTGTTGCCCTTCTTGGGACACGCTCCAGAACCAGTGTCCCTCACATAGTGAGAGGCCCAAAATTAAACTCAGGATTCAAGGTGTGACCTCACCAGTGCTGAGTACAGAACAATCACTGCCCTAATCCTGCTGGCCACAGCATTTCTGATACCAGCCAGGATGTCACCTGGGCACACAGCCAGCTCATGTTCAGCCAGCTGTTGACCAACACTTNCCCTCTGCGTCTGAGGGGGATTCCAGCCAGGCAACTTGCCAGACACTCTTCCCCAAGCCCATAGCATTGCACAGGGGTGTTGTGATTCAAGTGCAAGGCCCAGCACTTTGCCTTGTTGAACCTCATGGTGTTGGCCACAGGCCAATGATCTTTATCTGGTTGAAGTCCCCCCATGAGAACACATGCAAGCGATTGTGAGACTTCTCGCAGCTGCCTACAGAATATTTCATCTGCCTTTTCATCTTGGTTGGGAGGCCTGTAAAAGACTCCCACCATGATACCTGCCTTACTGGCCTTCCCCCAGTTCTTACCCAAAAACACTCAACTCTATCCTCACAATCATTAAGCTCTACACAATCAAAAAATACACCCCTGACATAGAGGGCCACCCCTACACCTCCCCTTGCTTGTCTACCCCTTCTGAGGAATTATTAACCATCCATTGCAGCATTCCAGCTATGTGACTCATCCCACAACATCTCCTTGATGACAACTATGTCTTAATTTTTCTGCTGCACAATTGCTTCCAGTTTCTCCTGTTTTTTGCCCATGCTGTGTGAACTGGTGTAAATGCACTTTTGTTGGGTTATTAAGCCCTTTGCCTTTTTCAGGGGAAGAATCTCTAATTCCTGCATGACTGTTCTGAGGCTCTTCTATGGTTTCTAGTACATCAATAAGCCTTTCATCCTTGTAGTCTCATGGATCTCCATCCCCTACATCAAAAATATACATTGATCCAGCTGTATTCCCTTAATTCACTTAAGACATTTTCCATCCCATCTTTCTCTTCTAAATGACGCAGGACAGTTCATGTTTTCTGTTCTTGGGTATAAATTTTACTCTTACATATTCCACTTGCTTTTCTCCTCATGCTTTACAGAAGTAATCTTTGCATATTCCCATTTCTGCAACTATTTTTGGTATCTTCTTCATGGCCATGATGATGGGGTCACAAACAACACCACTTTAGAGCGAGTGTGCCAACACATAAATCCTGTGTGTAAGGGGTGGGAAACAGCCTGATAAGCGATGAGAGTATCTGTGTTTCTCACTGTTTCTGCAAGGTACTGCTTTGTAGGATCAGAATAGTTATAGCCTTAATTTTGCATATATGTAGAACTAATAGACTACTTTGATTTTCTATGCTCAGATATACTCAAGCTGTTCAGTTACTTCAAATTTATTCCACAGCACTTGGAAATAGATTTTATTCTGTAATTTTATCATTCCAGTGGTGATCTAATCCACAAATGAAGCTACAATTAATTGCATTTAAAGAATTTTCATATTATATAAATTCCATAATAAAAGCCAATGACTGTAAAATGTATGCATTAAAATTGAGATAATACTTGTAATTTATTAATAATCAGGAAATTTGTTTATTACATAGTCTACCTTGAATTTTTATAACTAAAAGACAGTGAATTTTAAAACAAGAAAAATTACACTAATTTCTTTTTATACAAGAATTATAAATGTCAAGACTAACTAGCCTGTGTTTTTTGTAGAACCTGTTATGCAATGGTCAGTTAATATTTTAATAAATGTTAATAAATTATGACCATCAGTAATTACAGTGATCATAACAATTTTTTATAGGTCATACATATTACTCATATTTGATGCAGTAATTTTCATTTTTTATGTATAATTGCAATCCAAAGAGATAGGTACTTCTTTCAGTGTTGAAGGATGTGCCCAAAAAAAATAAAGAGCTTGTCTGGTGTGCCATGATCTGAAGCTATATGTAAAAACCTCAAGATTTGTTAATCTTTAAAGCTGTGCACAGAGCACTGATATTTTATCTGCTGTCCTGCATCCTCAGGAAAAAAAATCCTACATGTTTCTGAAGTGTTCTGCTTTTAGTTTGACCACCACAAGCTTCATCTGCACTTGTAAAAGCTGATGTAATAGCTGTTTGTATTTCATACAACCATCTCCCAAGTGAGCCATAGGGGTTAATCTGAAGATTAGTAGCTCAAATCACAGCATTTTCCATATAGTTGTCAATTTTAAATTGTATGCTGTTATTGACAGTCTCCTTTCCTTTCACTTACTAATTCTGATATTTGGAAGGACTGCAGCAGTATCTGAATGACAGCAAAGGTATGTGCGTAGAAAGAACATAAGTGATTCTTGCTGGGGATATATATATATTTATGTAAACATGTATTTTGACAAAAAACTTACTATAAACATGGTTAGCATATGTGATCCTTTATATTTTTCCTATACATTCAGAATCTCACAAGGTCATCTACCTTTTGAACTCTGTAGTATATTGAGCATCTGTCTAACTTAAAAGGTTTTACTGATGAATTTAGGTAATTATTGTAAAATGATATTTTCACTTGGAAGTTCAGGGGAAAATAAAAGCTAACATGTAATTCACAAACGTACTTTAGAGTACAGCAAGAAATAAATGCATCTTTGCAGTCTTGGCTCCATCTGAAATTTTCAGCCCATCGCTTGGCCAGAGAAAGACAGCCTAAGTGTGTCTCTGATGCTTCTGCTAATCTTAAGTTTTCTTACAGGATTAAAGTTGCTCTTGCAATATAAACAGGATCTTCCTGAGGGCTGTATTGGATCATTTTGAAATGAAAACAATAATACACTGAAATATTTTTACTGGAGTACATTAAAAAAGCGTAGCCTTTTATCTGAATTTTAAAGATCACCAGTTTATATTAGCATTTTCAAAATAGCATTTGGTTTTATCCCTGTATCTACTGCTATCTTCTCCTTCTCTTTTCCTAATGGCTCTCTAACCTACTAGACAAGATAGAACAGTATCCAAAGGTTGACCAGCAAAAAGAGCTCAAATTGGAAATAAATGCACTTTTTAGACACTGAGATTAATTAGTCCTTGGAACAGTTTAATTGTGATATATTGTCTGTTGCTTTGTTTCTTTTAATGGAGTCCACAGACTTTCAGAAAAGAAAAATGTGGCTACAACTTGTGAAGCACAAACCGTTTCCAGAATTACTGGGCAAATACTAAGATATGCAGTAGGCAGGATGCCAGACTTGGTAACCAAAACACTTCCTTCAGATGTCAAAACCAATGCAAATGCCCTTCTATTATTTTGTTACTCTCTTCTCACTTCTGTTATTTGCCCTGATCTTTTAAGTACTTCTTTCTGTGCTTTAGATCTCAGGCGTAAAGGAATCACTTACTGATATATTAAAAACAGGGTGGGATTCTCATGGGAGATGATAAAGCATGATTGCACTGTAGGCAGAGATAGCATAAAACTCTTCCTTGCATCCTCACCTGATTCCCAACATTTGAACCTTATGCTCCAATGGCATCTAAGATTCCTAAGAGAAGGGAGTAGTTTGCCAGGTTATCAAAGATACTTGCTTCAGACATTCTCTGAGCTGTTTATCTGCTAAAGGGGATTGATGAATTTCTGCCTTGTGGTTTAGTGGTTTTGTTGCAGTTTTATTTTATTTTATTTATTATATTTTCTTCCACATAGATGTTAAGACCATATTCTGGTCTAAGCTAATACGACCCTTCTTGGAGGTAGCAAAGGCCAAGATATGATTTATGACCTCAGTGCTGGAATGGCCAGTCTCAAGAATGTTATGCCAGTGTGTAAGGGTCTGGTTAGTGCTGCTGAGGAGAAAGGGAAAGGGAAGCCTCCCCTGAGAGTTGTGAGGCAAAAGGCAGGACAACAACTGTGTTTATCTATTATCAATTATTAATACAGTCAAATGGCGTTTTCTCCATTATTTTTCCCAACTAGTAATTTTTTTTCCCAACTAAAATTAAATTCAGAAACACCAAATTTTATGTTTTCATTCTTGAAATAAGTTTACAACACAGTCACTGAAGCTAGTATAGATGTAGGGGCAGAAAGGTGAAACTCTGCTCTGTTCCAGTTCTGGCTGCTCAGCCTGCCAGGGCTCCCACTTATACACACATGCCTCTTTCTCCTTTACAATAGTC
>VZTT01042835.1:29266-53571 GCA_013400855.1 Buphagus erythrorhynchus | reverse complement strand
ACAATACCTTTTCCTCTTCCAGTTTCTCCAGCTAACAGGAAATAAAATTGCAATCTTGCTGCTGTTTTGCTACAAACCAAGGATGCAATAGACACTTTTAACTCACTGATCATTTCCTTGCAAACCAATCTGCCTACTGATCCTGAGACTAGGGATTCAGGATGAGGTGCATTTGGTTGACTGTTTTTACTTTTTATTACATAACTGAAACTGAGGGACAGGAGAAATGCTAAAAGAAATAGTTTTGCTTGCTGAAACACATTTTCAAGCAGACTAAAAAAAAAATTGAGATTTTTTTTGTTGTCCTATAGATAGATCTTCTCAATGACACACAAAGAATAAAGAAAAAGTCTTCTAAGGACTATCATATTAAATGACCATAAAACTCCAGAGCCAAGTTCATCCAAATATAACTTCAGTGAAGTAATGCAAAGTAATTGCTCACATGGAATTAAGAATTACTATTCACCTCATTTCTACAGATTACCTTTGATGCTCATGAATTCCTAAGATAAAAATAGGTGACTTCACCCTCTTCCCATGGATCACAAAGGAGGATTTCAGATTTGGTTCATATAAAATCATGCTATTAAATTCTTCCCATGCAAATAGCACTGATAATGATGAGGGTCTTTTTGGGGCTACATTCTGTATGTACAGAGACATGATGGAAGGAAGTAGCCTGTGTCTTTAGACACAAAGCAGTGTGGAATCTTCCTGCAAGGTAACGAGCTCATGAAGGTGGTTTGGACCAAGGTCCATTGACTGTAAAGGTCACTTTCATGTAACTGTAATGAAAAGCACATTGGTCAAGCCATTGTTTAAAGTCTGAGGAATTTGAGAGAAATGAAAAATCAAAATGCAGACTTCATTGCCATGTTTTGGTACTTTAAAAGCTGCATTTCTGATTTCTGATAGTCCAAAGTGCACCACAGTTCAGTGTAAACATACACCTAGGCCAGGTGCATTCCAACTGAACAGGATGTCACTGGAGCTATTTTATGGTCCACTTCAGAGAGGCATGCCTACATTGCCCGCAGCAAGCAGTATTGAAGCAATTATATTGTTCACAAGAAGGCAGACAGGCTTATTTCTAGGGGAAGGACACTCTAGAAATACAGGATCATTGGAGTGACCACGGTGGATGGTCCAGATCTCCACATACACACCAAGGGAACCTAAGGCAATGCAGTAAAACCTGGAGTTAAAAGGTACCACTCTTCAGCATGGAAAGCAAATGAGAAGGCATTCTGACAGGCAGGCAGTCCAATAGGTTCACTGACCACAAAATACCTGCAGGACTGTGCTGCAACCAAAAGAAAATGCTCAGTCCAACAGGGTTGACATCTCTGTCCTAGGGTAAACAGCCCTGCTTAACACAAGAACACTATCTTTAAAGGTAATTTTAGAGACTGAGATAAATCCCCTATTCCATTAAAGAGATTCTTTGTAAAGTCTTGTCTCAGTATACATTTGAAAAATTTAGAGAACCTGAGAATCTTATCCTGAAAGATAATTCAGCAATTTAAGTTAAGTAGATGCATTAAAACAAACCATACAGACGTGCCAATTCAGTGAACCACTTTATGAAAAAAAAAATTGGTCTCCTCTTTTTTTAATCATTGATAGTTTTCTTTGCAAGCAAAAGAACAATTTACATTGAAAGCTAATTCTCATTCTAATGAAACTAATCAAACAACTTGTAACTCTGCAAAAGCTTATCCATGTTTTTATCCACATTCTGTTGGGTAGTTTCAACGATTTAAGGGTACTTGCTCATACAGAGTGGTCATAGAGATCACATCAGTATTTTAACTGCACCTGATGTATATTTGTTAAAATACATGCTAAGGAGAGACTGATAAGTTTCATCTTCATAGAAAAAAAAAAAGGAAAAAGAAAACAAAAAACAAAAAACCACTATATTGGAAAAGCAAGAGGCAAAGATCAACAAGAAGAAATTTTGAAAGATCTTTTCCTGAACCCTAATATACTACTATAGAAGATTAGATATACATTTGTCTGAAAGGGAGCATGGATATGGGTATTTAATTGTACCTCTATTCCTAAATCACACAGTGACTCAGTTTATTCAACACTAACGGTGTTAGCAAAAGACTTGGAGTTATTCCCTGTGCTCACAGGAAGGTGGGCTCCCCCATGACCCAGTATTTTTCATCTCTGGCACCTGAGACCAGAGATGACTGCCAGACTGGTTCAGAGGTTCACAGAAGTTATGAATTGCCAGTACACAAATTCATATCACTCATTGAAAAATAATAGGAAGAAGTTTAGCCAGAAGGTGAAAGCTGGTCCATAAGAATACAAATGTGGATTTTGTTCAAGTGCCAGGATAGTAAACAGGAGAGTAAATAGCACTGGCAAACACAGCTGTAGCAAGATATAGATGTGAATCCTCAAAGAAAAACCTTGTCTTCAGATGCACTCAGTCCTTCCCTTCTCTTCCCTTGCCTTCCAGCCATCCTCACATATATGTTGTACTTAATATGCTCCTTCAGAATAAGACATTAACTCACCCCTTTACATACTGAATTTTACAAGATTTGTTTCTATCAGTAAAATTCTAAGTCAAAACAAAAAATCGTCAAATACTCAAAAAAAAAAACCTCTAAAGGATTTATAGGGCTTTTTTGGTCAAGCTGATAATTTGATTACTTTTTTAATATTTGGAAAGCATAGCTGTAATGACTTCCAATTCTCACTCTGACAGAAACACTTTCAGATGCACATTAAAACATTGACTGGGTTTGATGTAGATTTCTGTGCCATACTTATGATGTGTGTAAGTAAGGGGCACAACAAAACTCATTCAGCTAGCCTGGCTCTCCTTTGCTCAGGCCAGGGAACTTACCAAAATGCCCCAAACTTCCTTTCTTCCCAAGACAAGCACATTTCCTTCTAACAGAGATGCAGGGGCATGGTACAGATCTTAGCCCTGCTCACCAAACCAGAGATGTCACCAGCATAGCCAGAACTGTGGGGAGCCCTCAGGACTGCATCTCCCACATGACACTATTTTCCTGATTTATAGCCATGCAACAAAGGTCTCCAGCATCGGGTTCTGGATATTGGGCTGGCACTCTACTTCATAACTGCTGTGTAAGCTTTGCTCAATGCAGACACTGCCAGGCAGCACTTCAAGGCCTGTGCTCTGCAGGAGTTTGGATTAGGTACAGCACTCCTCTCTCACTTTAGGTTCTGTCAAGCCACCTCTAAAGATGCTCAAAACTACCCAAAAAAGTTGACAGTCCATCCTGGCTGCCTTCCACTCACAGTGGTTGCTGCTGGTTCAAAGCTTTCAAAATCCACCTGAAATATTTTGGGATCTATAAATTATTTCTAAGTACTTACAAATAGAATTGCTGATGTTGTATCTGTCGCAACAGGAAAGATTAACACCCCTGCCCAGCAACCTGCACCTTTCCTGATGCAGTCCTTGTCCTCTTGATGTGTGGTGTGTCAGCTGTCAGAGTCATGCTATATTGTGCCATTTTAGTGTTTGCAGCCTCAGCTGTAGTGATTCTCTCTACATCTTTATGATGCATTTTTCTGAAAGAGGTATAAGGTGGGATGTGAAAACTGCTTTATCTCTGTGTGTTTTCTGACACCAAGTAGAGAAGAAAAGCCAAATGTCTGATCTTGAAAACGCAGCAAAATTGGCCCGTGGCGGCTATTAACACTGAGATTAGTTTAGAAATCTGGTGATCCATGACCCCTCCATGGCAATTACAACTGCCCTGATGTTCCATTAAAGTTTTTCTTCTTTGTGTCAGTGGGAGAAATATTCACTTAATGAACATATGTATCTGTCCTGTGAGGAAATAAAAATTAATTTTGATTTGGAGAAAAAACATTCTGTTTGTTCTTATTCTTACCTTCCCTGCATAGGCACAGGAGTGAAATCCTTCCCCAGAGCAATGCAGCCATCCTCCTCTATTGCTGATTTTTCACACAGGGTCTGTGGCTCTCCAAGACTCGCTACCATGCCATGATACTCTTTCAATAACTGCAACTCGTTGCAACTTCTGGTCACTGGTTTGGCTGCCACCTCTGCAGATAAACTGGCTTGATGTGAAGATGTCTGACTCAGCTCCATCTCTTCTTGTCTAGAAACTGTACTGTAATCTTTGTTATCCATGTACATCTGTCCCTGGGGGCGCTCTCCTAAAAAAGTGGAAGCAAATATACTAGGATTAAATTGAACCGACTCAATGTTTACTGCAGCACAAGCATGTTAAAAATGCCAATCAGATTTTTTTGAGTGCATTTTTGGGTACTTCCCTTGTTTATTTATTTACACCAGGAGCAATTCCAGTGTATTAAATATCGTTGCAACTTCAAAATTAGCCACTATAAGAACTGAATTAGATAAATAGATGGGTCTTCTACTTTTTCCATGTCTACCATGATTTTCTCTCACAAATCTCCCAGTGACTTGCACTGCCTTATCCCATAAAATAAGCCAAAATCATCTGTGTATCAGTGGCACAAGAGTCACTGCTGCAGAACATCTTCCCAGCTTACAAGAGCACTGCTTCACCATCACCACATAGCTTTTCTCCAGAAGCTGGGGTGGCACAGCCTCATGAAAGCCATGGCTCTCCACCAGCCCTTGTGCTCCCTCAGAAAGCCCTGTCCTGCTGCAGATCCACCACGGATGATGGACCCTCATTAAGCAGAGCAGGTACTTGAGTTTTATGAAGACAGTGTGCCATTCCAGCAGTTGCCAGAGGCATTTATGAAATGTGAATCAAACCTTGATGAAAATGAGATTTTATGATATGATTATTAACAGTGATTATAACAAAAAAATAGTGCATAACAGTCAAAAAGCTTTTATATTCTCATCATTAAAATTCAACCTGAAAAGCTATAAAAACCACTTCAAAATCCCACAAAGTGCACAACTCAGACATGACGACTGAATTAAAGATCAGCCTGTCTTAAACACATGCTGTGGAGTTTAATCATGGGAATATTTCAGCATAAAGTGCCAAAGCCACTGCAGAGGACAGCAAGAGCTCAGGAAACATGCCCGTCAGCCTCCAACATCCTTCTGGTGGGGGAGCACAGCCTTGTCAGAACACGTACCTGCTCCTCCCTGTGGAGATCTCAGCACAGGACACTTAGGTACTCCTGCAGGGCTGTGGGGCAAAAATAGCACAATAATAGGCTCTGCTTCAGTCCCAGTGGGAGAAATCATTTGAAACAGAAATGACAAACAGTTAATTATGATTTCATGCAGATTTGAGCTCTCATGGCCTTGCAGATTAGAAAGGAATGGAAGTTACTGAAAAAAGACTGCACATACAAGCCACCACAAACACAGGTCTTGACTACAGGTAGGCTTGCTAACCAAATCTAAATCAGAAATTCCCCAGGTGGCACACCTTTCCCCAGTCCTGTATTTCTATTTCTTTCTATTGTCAATGCCCTTAGTTCTCATCTCCTAATATTTTTCACCTGTCCTTATAAGCAGATTGACAAACTTGATTCTGCCCATCATTGCACAGTAGCTGGAGTACTGTGTCCAGTCCTGGTCCCCACAATTCAAAAACGATGCACAGACTAGACAAGTCCAAAGGAGGTCCACAAAGGTGTTCAAAGAGCTGGAGAATCTGCTCTATGAGAAAAGACTATAGGATTTAAGTATTTTCCCCCTCAGGAAGAGAAGGTTCAATGGGGACTTCATTGTATTTTCAGTAGTTGAAAGGTGAATACAAAAAAGACAGGCTCTGTCTTCACAAGCAGCCACACAAAGAGGAAAAGAGGCAATGGGTACAAGTTGCATGAGGATCATCTCAATACGAGAAAGAAGTTTTTTGCAGTAAGAATAACAGCAATAACATCCCCACAGGTAGAGGTTTCATCACAGCAGATTTTGAAGGCACAGATTTTGAAGGCACAAATTTTGAAAGTAACTAAACAAACTAGATGATCTCATTGAGGCTCTCACAAAAGGCTGGACCAGATGATCTTTTAAGGTCCCTTCCAACAAAAGTTGCTCTATGAGTCTATGATTAACAGCATGAAAAAGATCAACATAAATAAGCCTTTTCTTAATTGTGCTTTTTTGGTTTTCTTGGAAGGGAGAAAAATGAAAGGGAAGGTAGAGAGAGTGTGGTAAACAACTGAAAGAAATAAAGTAGCATCTATTGCTTTCACAGGGCTCCCATATTTAGACATAGTTAGCATAAACTAAGAAACACTAAAGACAGTTCTATTTTCAATGGATTATACCTATCCTCTAGATATTTCCATAAAGGCATGCCTGGTGTAAGGAGCACAAACCTGGGTGAAGCAAAACCAAACATGCTGTCACTGAGCTGGTCCAGGGCTTCTCCATGGCCTGAAAACCACAGAGCTTTTAAGATCAAAGACAAAATCCTGAGTGAAAGTCCTGGAAAGACAGGTTTGCCACTCCTGCATGGAATCTAAAGCTGCGAGGTGTTGGGAGGGCAAACACACACCACACAGAGGCCACCACTATCCCACCAACGCTTTATTGGCACCTCTGCCCTACTGCCTGGTGCCCTACTAGGCAGCAGTTTTGCCTGGTCTAAAATTCCAAACTGTCTTCCTTCCAAAAAATAACTTTGAAATGCAAATACTTCAAATTCCAACTAGAGGAGGTAATTGCTTTTGTCATCAATCTCACTTTATATATTTACATACTAGTTTTATTACGATACTCTGCAAATCATAATAGAGATATCTGCCCACTTATTCAATTTTTCATAACATTTGGTTTGTCAGAGTTTCTACTGTGAATATACACAGATTTTGAAATTATGTCGTGCTGTGGAAATGTTAAACCTACAGCAACTTAGGCTGTACTAGTTTTTAAAAGAAAAAATCTGAACACAACCTCTGAAATTGATCCTTTCTCACCCTTTAAGTGGGATTTTTTTATCTTGAGGTGAACAGGGACCAAATCAGACAGGCTCTTGTATGTACAAAGCCTTAGCTTGAAAGACATTTATTTTCAGAATTAACATCAATGAAAAAATAAAAGAATGTCAAAGACGAGAAGCTTGAGAGAAAAATCTGATGTCTAGTTAAAAACCTATAAAAGTGTTTTATTGTACATTCACAAAAGCTTTGCAAAAGAAAAAAAAAAGTAACACAGCATCATTTTGCCACAAGAGGCAGGCTTGATTGTGAATGCCTATGTGGCTAAAACATTGCTAAGGCAACTATCTCCATGGTATCAGCTTCTAAGACATCAGGGAATTCAAGAAATTCTCGTATGATCACACCTCTCTCTAGTTACAGAACTTCACTTTTATTTTTTCTTCTTTTCTCTTACCTTGCAATGCCTCCATCAGCAATGAGACATAGGTGAGATGCTATCACATGAAGGTAAGGAGAGATTTTAGCCAAGAAAAGTCTATTTTGGGTACATTCTGGAGCTATGCACCAGCTAGAGTTTTTCAGCCACAACTAGAAATTGGTCCAGCAACAACCCATCTTGTGTTTGGATAATACAGTGATAATAAATAAATAAAATAAATAAAAGGGCTAATAGAGTATTTGAGCCACATTTGTCATCCCTTTTCATCCCTTTCATCCCAGCCCAAGCAGTTGAACATCCACTTTAAAAGTACTAGTGGAGAAGTAATTTTTTTCTTCAATTTTTTAGGTGCAAATAAGATCAACAGGTTATGTAATTTTATTTAAGAGCCTTTTTCTGCATATAAAAATCATGAATTTAATCTTAGGGTCCATGAGGCTATGAAAAATCACATCTGCTCAAGGTAATACCCAGAAATAATGCTTCCTATCTTGCTCATCCTATTATTTATCAAAGCTCTTTTCCACCAAGACTGGAAAAAAAATATTTCCCCTGCACTGTCACCTTCCCATTATCAGGCAGAAACTGAAATTCTAAAAAATTACTAGCTGAGGAGAGATGCATATATTCTATATATACATTCCCCGCCAGGCATGCATCTCCCAACAGCTTCCTCACAAGTCAGACAGCTGATACTGTCCCTCCTGTGGCAAAGACACCTGCAAGTGGTCACAGCAGCATGGAGGAGAGTTGTATTTAGCCTGAGGCCCATAGAAACAGAGTAAGGCTTTAGTACTGCAGCTCAGAAATCCTCCCACCACAGACTTATCTTCACATGGCCAGCGACACACATAACCCTGGCCCTGCCATCCTGGGGGCAGGTAGATGAAAATTCAGCTGAAAACCTACCCCTAGAGTTACAATCTAAAATCACACACACATACACACACACACCTGCTCCAGCAGTGCCATTGCCAAAGCATTTATTTATATTTATTTATTTTGAGTAAAGGAAAGGTATTGCAGTATCTAATGTTGACATGTTGCAAACAAGAACTCTTGGTATCTAATTGGTGTGTTTTCTCTTATAAATCGGAAGTGTTTCTAGCTGTAGAAAGGCAGGAAGGCTGGTTTGGATACACAGAGTGTGAGAAATCCCTTTGACATCTAGGACTTTGCAGTTTGTTCCAGTGCTGCTGTTTTCCACAAAACCCTGCCTATCCATGTATGATCCTCATCATCTCATAGGGTGATGTTACAGATTGCAGATAAAAAGCTGTGCAGAGCAGACCTCTTGCATGTCTGGGAAGACAACAGGGCATGGTGTACACAGCAGATTGTCACTACTGTCTCTTCCACTGTTTTGGGGTTGTCTTTTCTTGCCATCCACCAGTGGCAAGAGGAGCAGTGGGGGTAAGCCTTTCTCATTATGCACTAAATATACAAATAAGACTCTATGAAGTTCCTGTCTAAGATTCCTGTCTAAGACTCTCCACTTTTGTTCCCCGTGAATTCTTGGCCCGGGGCTGCAGGGAGGGCTATATAACAGGTGAAAGCAGGGGTGATGAGCTATAAGAAGCTTTGTCTCCAACAAAGAGACAAAGCAACAAGAAATAGTTTCAAGCTGCCCCCAAGAGAGCTGTTCCAGTTCCCAGGCACACTCAACATTTAAAGCCCTGGTATTCTCTCTCTCGCTGGGTTTTAAAGTGTTTCAGGTACCACATTTGCAAACTGGCAGAACTTAACAGCTTTCAGCAAGTAGCTGCATTTCCTTAGTCAAAAGGAGGATGTTTGCCTGAGGGCAGTTTATTTTTCTAATCCATGTACTAGATGGTGAGATTTACTGGATGCGGGGCAGCATGGAGCCATTCCCTGTGACCTCACATTCCATGCTGTTGATCTAGGATCAACATTCACTTGTCCAGGAAAGTGAAAAAGGGACCTAGCTGCATCACCTTGAGGGCTTCAGCGAAGACTCTAGATGTCAGGGCAAGGTGGTCTTTGCTGCACTTTAGTGCCTTCCTGCAGCTGGGAGGCAGCCTGCACTGGAACAAGGCTCTTAGGGATTTCCCAGCTCAGCAAGAGCAGACCTTACTGATGAGACCCTGCTGTTCAGACCCTGCTGTTCAGACCCAGCAGCTCAGACCTTGCTGCTATGTTAAGGCAGCAGCCTCCGGTGCGCACAAGGCCTTGGCTTCATTAGTGCCTGGGCTGCTCTCAGGGCTGATGAGGATCCAGCACCACAGCTCCACCTGAGGACTTGAGTGAAACAGAGCACAGGAGAAACCTTGCTGTGCTCAGAGCCAAACTCAGCCTCTGCAAAAGGTGAAGCCCCCAGTCTCCTGCTGAGCCTTGAGACATGGCATTGCCTCCTGGGGAGTGGCATTCCTTATCTCCCACAGAACTGAGGGAGGCATGGGAGGGGAGGCCTTGCAGGATGGAGGTCCCTCACTGCAGTGAGGTGGTGGCTGGGCTAGGGAGCCCTGAGGAGGGAAGGGGATGTGTAAATTGGGATGGGATTAGAAAAAGTGGGTCTGCACCAGAGGGGCAGTGAGGGAAGCTGAGGGACAGAGTGCATGGACAGAGTTCAGGGGCTTATTGTACAGACATGATTCAAACAGCTGAAAAGGGGAGACAATTTGCAAGAAGAACACAAACAAACAAACAAAAACCACACACAGAAACAAACAAAACAAAACAAAAACAAAAACAAAAACAAACAAACAAAAAACAGACAAGCAAAAAAAAACCAACCAAACAAAAAAACCACACATAACATTGTGACGAAACCTTCCGCAAGCCATCCGCGGGCGCAGGCTGCCGCCTGCCGGCTGCCTGACCACAGGCCAGAACCGGTTTTCCCCGGGAAAAAAACTCCATGAAGGCGAGTCCAGTTTAAAGCCGAGCGTCAGAGGAGTGTCCATGCCCCCGGGCCGGGGGTGGATGCAGCATCTGCCTAATGGTACATGGGTAGAACATCTGTAATCAGTCAGCAGGAGCTGCTTCTGCAGGCACGGGAATGAACATCCCTTCGTGTGCAGGTGCAAGGGGAAGCAGGTTGCCTGTATCCTACAGGAAACTGACAAGCAGTGGCTCACACACAAGCTGCTGCATTCAGGCCAGCCGGACCTTAAGAATTTCCCAGAATCACAGATCAGTTTGGGTTGGAAGGGACTTTAAGAACATCTAGTTCCACCCCCCTCTCATGGTCAGGGGCACCTTCCACTAGACCAGGTTGTTCAAAGCCCCATCCAACCAGGCCTTGAACATTGCCAGGGATGGGGCACCCACAGCTTCTTTAGGCAACCTGTTCCAGTGCCTCACCACTCTCATAGTAAAGAATTTCTTCCTCATTTCTAATCTAAACCTACTCTCAGTTTGAAGCCATTCCCCCTTGTTCAATCTCTGCATGTCCTGTACAAAGTCTCTCTCCAGCTCCCTTGTAGCTCCTTTGGGTATTGGAAATTGCTTTTNTCTTCCTCATTTCTAATCTAAACCTACTCTCAGTTTGAAGCCATTCCCCCTTGTTCAATCTCTGCATGTCCTAGTACAAAGTCTCTCTCCAGCTCCCTTGTAGCTCCTTTGGGTATTGGAAATTGCTTTTGGGTCTCCTCAGAGCCTTCTCTTCTCCAGGTGGAGCAACCCAAACTCTCCCAGCCTGTGTCCATCAGAGACATGCTCCAGCCCTCCAGCTCCCTGGAGCATCTCCAATCTCAACGGCCCTTCTCTGGACTCCATCCAGCAGATCCATGTCCTTCATATGCTGGAGGCCCCAGAACTGGACACAGTGCTCTAGGTGATTTTTACATTCTAAGGAGTCTCTTCTGATTCAACAGAAGGTGGTAGAGATTCCCACCATCAGTTGGATATTAAGTGATCATCCTGCTCAAAAAATAATTTCCTCATTTAAGCATTGCCCTATGCAAAAGATCCTCATAAATTAGGATTTTTTGGGGGTTGGTTTTGGGGATTTTTTGGTTTTTCTTTTAAAGAAAACCCCCTATCCCTGAGTGTCTGTGTGCCAAATACTGGGTCTTGTTCAGTATTTAATTTAAAGAGTTGGTTTAGGGAGTTCTTTAGAAGAAGCCTTTGCTGAAGGAAGAATGTAAATGAAGAACACAGCCTGGACCTTAGGAGCAGGGAACACTATAGGAATAATGACAATCAAACAAGCAAAAAAAAAATCCAGATAAAACAGTAATTTTCTTTTTCCTTTCTTATTACATCTGCCAAAGACGTCACTACAAAACCCATTCATATAGACTTTTAAGGTGTCTAATCAGATACAGATAAATTGCAATATGTTCTAAGGTTATCCTCCCTTTTACCACCAACTTTACCTCCTAGGTCCCTGGAGATCACGTGGAAAGAAAGAGGCACTGACCACCCAGCCTCCATCCAACTGGCCTGAGACAGGGTCAGTGCACCATGCTTTAGGGTATTCTACCTGACCAACAAAAGACCTGGAGGTCTGGGGGAGATATGTGTTGTAAAGACATCTCAGCTTTGGGGACCTAATTTCCAGAAATGTCACTAGTTTAGCTGGAGTCAGTGGGAAATTAAGAACTGTAGCACCAAGTAAACCAGTTACTGGGACCAGCTCAGGGGCATGGTCCTTTGAAGACTTAATGAATGCTGTCACATCACTGAGCCAGTGCATACACTGAAGCAAATTTCTTACTGATAAGCTGAGCAAGTAAAGGGGGAGGGATGGTGAACATCACTATTAACACAACAAGCCACTGAACTTGTTCTGCCAGAGCTATTCAAGTGTGGAAGGTGCAACATCTGTGCACAAGATCTGTGAGGCACCTTCACTGGAACCAAAATGCTGGCCACAACTTAAGACAAACAGAAGAGAAAAGCAGCTAAATACTATAAACTATATTTTATGGGCCCAGAGATTCAGGGAGCTCTGTTAGAAGTATGCTGTGTTAGGAGGAGAATGGTGTCACTTTGAAATAGACTTTTTTTTTATTTAGGTCCTGCTTTGGGAAAAAAGAGAAAGAGACACAGACACTAGAGGTCACTTTCAAAATATAGCTGGAGACTCTACAGCATGTGTAGCTTACTCTGATTAGAAGATGCTTAGAAATCAGGCAGTTATGAAGGGAAAAAGACTCAGTCTACTTCCTGTCATGACCCAAGTGTAAACCCTGAGAAGGTTTTTTCTCTCCTTAAGCTATGCTTTTTATGCCATAAAGTTAGTATTTCTGTATTTCCTTAAAAATGTGATAAATATACCATATCTCAAGAAAGACAAATAGTCTGCTGAGGTGTCCAGGGCCTTTCATGGCACCTCTGTGCAAGAATGTGAAATGATTCACACTCATGAGTAAAAACTTCAGCACTCTAACTCTGCTAGAGGACTTTTGAGAGCTTTATACTACTTCTTCTTTTGCACTTCATAACCTTTCCTTACATGGCCATGGGAAGACAATGAGATCTCACATTCTTAGCTCACGTTGAAGAGCTTCTGTGAGTAACTGCCAAGGTCTCGAGGTAGAGACAGGCAAAAAATGCCCAACCCTGCAGCCTCTGTGAGGGTCCTCAGTCTCTGAAATCTTTCACTGCTTTGAAATCTTCAATATCTTCCAACATGTCTTTATTGATTAGTACAGACCGCTTATGTTAATTTTAGGCATGTCAGACTGAGTATATAGCAGTGTTCTGTCCTGTTATTTGGTGCATATGAAGGTATTTATAGCTTCCTGTCTTTTAGTTAAGAGCAAGACAATAGGAAGAGGTTAATTAGCTGACACTGTATTTTGAAATTGTTAAAATAAGCCTGGTTAATTTCTGCTTTGTTTCAGAAATAAAAAATCAGGATGACAAGTGGAAAAGGAATATCTTTACTGGGGGGAGGAGGGTGTGGAGGAGTTTCTTAGCTTTATTTTTCTAATAAATATTAGATGTTCATAACAAATTATTCTTCAGACACTCAAGCTGAACACCAAGCTCCTAAAAACAAAGTACAAGGAAAAAATGTGTTACTGCCTCCTGAATGGCATGCCTAGATGATTGTTATTCCCACAATGTCAATTGTTCTTATGTTTAACTTGAAAACTGCAAGTGCTTGAAATTGCTGCAGCAGCTAGAATACTGATACACAATAAGGATTCATGTCACATTTCTCCTGTCTGCTTTTAGCCTAAATTTACTTCATAGAAAAGGTGCTGAAAAGGAGTCTCTGCACATACACAAAGGAATTAGAGCCTCCACATGCCTTGGCAGCTGTATGATGGAGAAGAGATGCTGCCAAGAGGTGCAGAAGAGTAGAGTTCATGATATTGCTGGTTTCTTCTTTATTGCAAACATGCCACAAAGCAGAATAAGACTTTTTCCTGGAGGACCCAGGTGCAAATGAAGGTAACAGTGGAATAGATTTGAAGTTTTCAGCTGTCCTTTTTGCCCTAGTATCATCAGGACTTTGGTTTTTGAAATGCCCATTAGTGCAGCAACTATTTCAAGTGGTAAACAAAGCCGCATACTACTTTTGATTATATAATTATACTTCTGAAAATTAATGTAAAATTTCCATTGCCTGATAATATGGCTGGAGTTTTTACTTCACTGCAGGTAAAAATAACATGATTTGTTGACACTGACCATAATACATCCAAGATAATTAAACCAAAGAGGGGACATTAAGGGACATAAGTATTTTACATAGATTCATTTCCATATTCAATGCCCAAAAATGTTGCAGGTTTTGTTTACTTTAAAAAAAATTGCTTTATCTATTTAAAAAATTGTTTCCTTCCTGTACTAAACAGTTTCATGGCTATATTCAGAATATAATTATCACTACAGGACAAAACTATTTCCTGTTTTACATTTATTTTTGCAATGAATACAAAAATAATATTCTTCTGAGATAGTCATGGCAAAAAACAAAACATTCTGGGAGCCAGACAGTGACTTTGTAAATGGATGTAGCTGTACTGTTTTCAGACATCAGTAGTACTTCTTCTTTCCAGACAGTCAAATGGATTTGGTTCTGCTCCCATCAAATTTTGCTTTGATTTTAGCCAGGAAGGGGTCAGACCTAATTGAGATAATAAGTCTGTTTGGATTAAAAATTTCAGTGGTATTCTAATAACTTGTTCTGGTATAAATCAAAAACAGACCAAGCTTACATTGAGCAAGCAAGGGTGAAAATTAAAACAGATGCATTTAGATCTTTCTTTTCTGGATTTGGGCACTCTGTTTGCACTCTCCTGCTGAACAGAGCTTTTTACCTCCCTCGTTCCAAATGAACCTGCTTTTATGCACATTCATATTTCTTAGATGCAAATGTTCATGCAAGAGAAGGAAACACAGCATCCTCAATGAAAACTGGTGTGCTGTTGAGGTCACTGGTTCATGTTATAGTCCTGAAAAATTCACTACCTCCTTTCTCAGCTATAAAGCATTCTTACAAAACCAAGAAGCTGAAAACACATACTCTGGGATGTAGATTTGTGAAACTGGCAGCTTTCTGGAGTGTTAAAGCTTACGAAAATCCAAATCCAAGCTAAAATGTATGGAATGTGAGCCTTGCCTTAGGGCTTTATCCAAAATACACTGAGATTAGGGAGAGTCCTTCCACTGACTTCACTCAGTTTTGGATTGAGCCTTTCAAAGATGTAAAACAGAGGCTTGACATGCTTAGATTATGGAGGAGGTTTGGTTACAAAAAGAAATGGTCCAAGTTCAAAACTCAAAGAGGAAGCCTAACTAACGGAATCTCAGGGCCAGAAGGTCAAAATTACACAGAGAAACTGCACCCTTCATGTTGTCAAGCTGGCAGCATGAGCAGAGGATATGTGACAAGGAAAGGACACTAGAGCATCCTCAACCCTCAGAATGAGTAGCTATGTTCAGAGTGTTGTGTTTCCACTTCCTATGGCTGCTCCCTGCTATGACAGTGTTCTCCATCTCCCTCACCCATGGGCAACAATCTTCTCATGTTAATGGGAATGTGATTATTTTATTTAGGTGAATTGTGAATTATTTTATTTAGGTATCCCTGGGAAGAAGATGCTTCAAATTTAGCACAGAAGCAAAATCTTCATACCACAGTAAATAGGAAGAGCTGTAAAATCTCTGAAGTGTTCAAGTAATTTAAATGTTCAGCAACTGGGGATTGCTTTAGGCATTTAAGAGGGAGGGGGTGAAGCCACAGCCTAGCACCTGCTGGAGACAGGATGGAATTTTCTATTCCCTGCTTTACTGTACATTTAAGCTTGTCTCAGGGCTAAGGTGTACCTTGTCTGCCAAATAACATTTTTCCATCAGATTTAATTCAGGAAAGCTAGAAATTCTTTTGATACTTTGAGGAAATACATTATTGTAGGAACAGGAACAGCCTCTGCTGCTCATCACTTACATGCAGCACACCTGAGTGTGTTTTCCTGAAATGGGGAATGAGGGTGGCCTCTCTGTTCAGACTATCTAAAGCAAGCTGCCCCTAGTGAGCGATTGTGTTTGTTGGCTCACGGGAGACAGTGAGTTCCTGGGCAGAAAGTTCACTGCACAGAAGTGTCATTAGCGAGCCCTTCTGCGAGTCATTCCAAGTCTCCAGAAGGTCTGCAGCAAGAATGCATTTCTCAAGCAGCTGCCTTAAGATCTGAGGGAAACTTGGCTGGAAGAACAGCCACATGATCCTCCAACCCCTCGAGTAGTTTTTGCTTTCAGACGCTAAGCCCAACGTGACATGACAGCCTTACACAACCAAAAACTTTACCATCAACCGACAGAGTAATTGACAGCTAAACAGAATGGGGAAGGAGACATTCACCCACCTTTCCCTTTCTTTATTTATGCTTATCAAAGCTTTTTAGCCTCTAACAATATGGGTGGAAGTGAAAACATCCCTCAGTGGCTCTGGCTGTGGTGCAAGGCAGCACACCACCTGCCAGCAAGTTGTCCTGAGCATGCATGAGCACTGTGAACATCTCATGTCAGGGCAAATCTACAGGCACAGACAGCTCTGAGCTTTTGAAAACTTTGGATGAGTTTGTTTTATCTCTAGCTCTAGCCCTCCAACATCACACTACCCCTTTAAAAATACCTATTGGAATATAGCCCCTGAAAAATATAATTTGCAGGTCATAGAGCTCAACAAAGGGCTGGAAGAAACTATCACCTTGTCATGTGACAGTTGGTGTCACTCTGCTCTAGTTCCCTATCCTTATATTCTGTAGATGACACCCTATTCCCACTATGGGATACAGGTACAAATAAGAGGAAATGAGATAAATCTGTAGGGCTTGATACTCACGCTAATGGCTTTACTCCCAGCCAGGAAGCTGGAGCTAGATATAGTTGCACTTATTTTAAATCCTATTTTTACAGTCAAAGTGGTGTAAATGAATGCTAGATTTGGTGGGAATAAGGACTATTATCTTCAGATAATAGTCTCTAAAGTTCACAGAATACAGATTTTTCTTTATTCGATACAATCTGGAAAATCTTACCCTAGCAGCGATAAGAAAGTGGAAGACAATGACTAGATAATTTTGTGCATCCCAAAGTCTTTAATTTAATCATGTATCATTCTTCAGGAGATCTGAAGATATTATGTATTATTCAAAGATATGTATGAATTTCATATCAAACCGCAGATATTTGTCTCTTTTACTCCATATGCAATCATTGCTAGAGTATGGATAATTGTTAGATAAAATAGTCTTCTTTGGATTTATCAAAGTTTACAAAAATTTCCTCATAGTAGAAATAGTTCTGAGTTAACAGAGCAACAAAGAGTTATAAATAATTAACTTCTTCTAACAGCCAAGTAGTCTGTATTTTAAAACAAAATATCAGTTACTTGAAAGTAAATCAAGTCTCTTTGGTACTCAGAATTGCAGCTCAACTAATATATTGCTTAGTACAGTCCAAAATTCTTTGAAAGTGTTCATGAAATATGTTGCATCCAAAATTATAAACCTTCTCTTTTTTTTTTGGGGGGGGGGAGTACTTTAAAGCAGTCTTCAGGTAAACACAGAATAATGTGATTACCAACAAAATCAATTCGTTTCTCATCTGTTTCATTAAAGCCAAAAAGTTGGAGGTCTGGGTTAATTTCTACAACAGAGCATAGTATGTGGCTGAACAAAACCAATACACATGAGGAGGGAAAAAGCTGTCTACAATGTGTGAATGACTGATAAACATATGGAACCCATTTGTAAATGAAAACATAGCTTTGTTCCTTTCAAAATTTAAGAAAAAAAAGTAAAACCTGTTTAGCCCCAATTTTGCTGGAACTGGTGTGAGAAGTTTCTCTTTGAGAATACAGACTCCTGTAGTTTAGGGTTACATGCCCCAAAATTATTGAGATACCTTTGCTTAATGGGCAGAAATGTAATTTAAATTTTTATGACTGTAAACTATTTTTAAGGCAAGTCTTCTGGGCCCATTCAGAGAAAACATCTCTGCAGACAGACCCTTGCAAATAATAAGTCCAGGAACAAGGATGGAAATCTGTTTACAGAAAAAAAAAATTAAAAATGAAGCTATATAGCAAAGAGTTGTGGCCCTGCAAAATGGTGTGGCATTGAACAGACAAAGCAAGGCTACAGTCTCCTGCACCATGTAGCAAAAGGACGAATACAATCCCTGAAGGTGTAAGTGGGCATTGAGATTGTTTTTTTCCCTCCATGTAAGAATTCGTTACCCACCAAGTTCTGAGTAAAGTTCTGGGGTTTGCCTTTGGAACAGAATTCAGAAGGAGGGAGGTAGTATAGGGGGAAAAAAAAATCCTTCATGAAAATAATTCAATGGCTTGAGAAATGCCATACCACAAGAGAGATTGAAGGTATTCCATCTGCTCCCATTTTTCAAGGAAAAAAAAAAAGGAGGTAGCAATGACTCAGTTACTGGGCCACCTTCATAGAGACAAAATATCTGGTTCTAAAAGGCTCTTGAACTTAATGGAAAAGGCATGACACAAAGTGAAGTCTGGAAGCTGAAGCCTAATAAATTCAAACAGGATTAATTTTTTTAAGTCATCACACTGATTAGGTACTGGAACAAACTACTGAGGACAGCAGCCTGGCAATGTCTTTTGGACTGCAGCTATCAGTGGGACATCTGCTTAGATAAGGCATGACTTGCAGTCCAACACTTGGAAAACTGGCTGAAATGTGCAAATGTGCGATAAGAATGTGAGAGATGGAGTCAAGATTCCCGCTTGAGCCCCAAATGCTATGAAAGTACAGCTGTACAGATTTGCTTTTGGTCCATGATCTCAAATTCATTTCAGGTTAATTTTCCAGCTCAGGAAGTAAATCAGTCTCAGTATCAACTGGAATTTGGTTTTCTAAACCTTAACTTTGCAGATCTTTGATAGCAACGAGGGAAAACAGAAATGGTTATCACAGCAGGGGGAAGTTGTTTCAAAAATCCTTACAGTAATCTGTTCCTTTTGGACCTATAAAGCCTTAGGAGGCTTAGGTGAAAAAAAAAGTATGTAGTTATTGATGGGGTTTTTTGTACATTTACATGTTTTAAAAGCAATGCTTCTGCCAGCAATTTTCATTGAATACTATTATATATAGAGCCACTCAGCAATTAAATAGGAAGCTGTAATCACAGTCTATATGCTTTGTCAGCCCTTGACATGGGCTGAATGTCTGAGAGGTACTGTATTCAGACTATCTTTTTTCTCCTTTCTTAATAATAATAAAAAAGATAATAAAAATCTATCTTCAGAATTTCTCTATAAAATGGGAGAATGCATTAGCTGAGCGACACACAAAATGCAGAAAGCTTATTATTCTTTTGTGATGAAGATACCAAGTTTAGCCAGACATTGTATTTTAATTGGATTTTCCAGCAGTAAAAGTCGAAGACTCTCAAAATGAACCCTTAAAGGGAGGAGAGGAATGACTCTGCTCTTTCCCTTTGAGCCCTTGTGCCCAACAGGATGTCTCTGGGTCTTTGGCCCTCATGAATCCAGCCCCAGTGGATTCGGTCATTTACCTTCCCTGTAGAGGAGGAAGCTGATGGTAATGATGATGATGATGATGCCTGCAGCCTCCCCTTCCCTCCATCAGCTTCAAGCTGATGAACCAAGAGAAATGCCTTCCAATAGGTCATGCCAGAGAAGCACTTGGTTATGTGCTCCTCTTGTCAGCCCAAATCTTGTTTCAAAACTGAAAGGCCTCAGGCTCTGTTTCTCTTGGAAAGCTGCTAAAAGGGACCCTGTGCCCAAGGGGAGCTTTCAGAGCTCAGTGGGACCCTCAGGCATGCCCAGGTAGAGTCCCAGCCAGCACCCACATGCGCAGAGATGCTTTAGTGCAGCTCGTGCAGGGACTGCCCAACAGCCTTGCAGAGGATGTCACTGACTCATGCTGTGGTTCTAATTCTCTGTATGACATAATAAGGGATTCTGGAAAATGAAAGTAGAGTATCTTTTCTTCCTTTTAACACTCAGAGTATAGGTTAAAAGCTCATGGCATCTACTTTCTCATGTAACTTTAACATCTTTTGCTCTTTAATGTCCCTTACAATGACAATGAGATTGAGTATTCCCTCAGCAGGTCTGCACATGGCACAAAGTTGAGCAGTGAAGGTGACACAACAAATGGAAGGGATGTCATCCAGGGGAACCGGAGCAAAGCCTGATAAGGGGGTCATAAAGAACCTCATGAAGTTCAATAAATCCAACTGTAAGATGCAGCACCTATATCACAGCAGTCCCAGATAGAGGATAGACTGAGAGAAGGAGTCTTTGAGAGCAAGCCTGTGGAGAAAGGTTCTTGCAGGTTCTGGTGGACAAAAAGCTGGACATGACTGAGCAATGTGCACTCACAGCCCAGAAAGCCAGTTATGTCCTGGGCTGCATCCAAAGCAGCATGGTCAGCAGGTCAAGGGAGGGGATTCTGCCCCTCTGCTCTGCTCTGCTGTGCTCTGCTCTCCTCTGCTCTGCTCTGCTCTGGTGAGACCCCACCTGCAGTGCTGAATCCAGCTCTGGGGTCCCCAGCACAAGACAGACGTGGGAGCAAGTCCAGAGAAATCCAGAAAAATGATCGGAGGGCTGGAGCAGCTGTCCTCTGAAGACAGTCTGAAATAGTTGGGTTGTTCAGCCTGGAGAAGAGAAGGCTTTGGAGAGACCTTATAGTACATTCTACTACTTAAAGGGAGCTTATAAAATAGATGGAGAGAGACTTTTTACACAAGATAGAGATAGGACAAGGTAGAATGGTTTTACACTAAAACCACTAAGCTTCATTGTGTTTCCTACATGCATGCAAAAGAATTGGTTTAATTATTAATTTATTTATTTGATAAATAATTTATTAATTTATTTAATTATTTATTAATTATTTAATTTGGACCATTTAAGTTAGTGAAGCTGAAGCCTGTGTGTCATGACAGAGTTGAGTCTTAAGCTATAAACAGTAAGGTAAGAAAGAGATGCAAAGAGGTACTATGAGGAACACTGAGAGGGAATGGAAAAAAAAGAGTGACTGCTGACATGCACAAGTTTCATCAGGATCTTATCAGACATGTAACTCAGGATGATTTCCTTACCACTTACCTTACCAAATACACAACTCCTAGCACTTGAACAGCCTCTATGTCCAAGATTAGAAAAGGACCAAGTATGAAATCTGATGCACAGAAAATGTTAGCAGAAAAGTGTATTCTCATGGCATTAATGACCATGCAGCCTCTGTAAAGATATACACTCTGAAGTTATAACCTTCATATATTGGGCACATATGGGTGCTAGCATGTAGGTACACAATACCAAAGATGTCCCATACTGGCTGGAGAGAAGTGACCAAGTCATACAAGTCATTCTCACCTACCTGCTGAGAATTTCCTTGAAAACAGGAAAAGGAGTGTATGAGGAGTGTCTTCTGATACACCAGCTCTTTGCTCAACACTAGACCAAGGTGTGATTGTATGTAAAGTTATTGTGTTTTTTAGATGACCAGTTGCCATTTAGATTATTGAGAGACTCTCTGGCCTCTAGCTAAAGCAACCAGTGCCACTGCAAAGCAAAGTTCCCCTGGTTTCAGGGTTTCAGAGGCTTTGGGTTTTGATTAGGAGTTGAAACATCAACTGCATTTGAGTGCATCACACACAGAGAGGGTAAAAGGGAAGCAAAATCTGCTTTCAACATGGCCGAAGAGAGATATTAGACAACTGACCCAGTAAAAAGAGAAGTACACCATTTCTTCTGTGCTGGAAAAACACCAGGAGGAGTCAGGAACAGAAGCACATTACAATAGCTCATATATCACCCTGCACTGGCTTTATTGTTCCAAATAGTAATAAAAGAAGACAAAAGTACTTCCTGAGCCATCTGTGGAAACACCTGTGTTAGTTATTGGTGTGGCACAATAGGAATGAATCTATAGGGTGAAGGACTGGTGCTGAAGACCTAAACTGTACATTATTTGCATCTCAAAAAGCTTTAGTATAGACTGTCCCTTGTGTGGTCCCATGGACCTAGCAGTGGTGAGAGCACATCTCTAGGTTAAATCTTAGCTGAAGTAAAGTTTGTGCACTCTGAGACTGTTCCCCCCACAAACGAAAGCACAGCACTGGGGGGTGCTGTGGAGATTCGGATCGGACACACACTTCTAATCCACCTTCCAGTGTGTCCAGTAAGACTGGAACTGGCATCCACAAGTAGTCATAAAAATGGAGGAAAGGAAAATGTGTGAAAGGTTAGCACCCACATCCCAAAGGGAAAAAACTACAAAGACAAACTTGCAACTATAGACACCAGTATTTGAGAACTCCTGAATAACTGTCCTCAAGGATGGATTGAAACAAGTCACCCTGTCACCTCTGGCAGATCCAGATAAAACTGCCATGGATGGTGTAGAAAAGTTCACCGCTTAGTGGGTTTGAGGAGCAAACAAGGACAATACACAGAAAACATCAACGACAAAAAGAAAATTCTTTACCACGTGGTACATTTAAAAGCCCACATTAGATTATTCATTGATATCAAAGCCCATAATGTTCGCTGAAATTACTCAGCTTCCTTCTTCAGAAGAAAAACGTTACAGCATTGTACAATGCTCAGGAGGAAAGGAATGCTCCCTAGCAGCCTAACATGAAATGCTAACGCATCACAGATCACCAAGGTTACAGACATAGAGCAACAGCTCTTAGTTTCTTAAAACAAATAAGAGTTCTAAGTCTAGATGGTTGTGTATGTGTGATTGTTTTATCTCTTTTTTCAAAGATGCTTCTCTGAGTCTAAATTCACATTTACTTGTTTTAAACTCCATTCATTTCCTGTCCTTTCATTTTTACTCATCTAGGAAAATTGCTTGGAGGCAGGCACAAGCATGATGCACTAGCTGCTGCCCAAACTTGCATATGAACTTAGAAGGCTGCAGCCAAACAAAACAACAAATACACAATGACGTAAGAAACTCTCCTTTCATTCCCTTCCTCTGTTGAAATATTTGCAAAAATATTTCTACTTCAAAACATGTACATTAGATTGTAAGACAGTCATTAGGATAAGTGATCATGTCAGGATGTGGTCTGTGGAGGAAAAACCACAGAAAGATTAAAGTTAAGGCACTACTCAGCAAATCTGCTTATAGATGTCCAAGGCCATACTTAGAGACAGACCATCCCAGAAAAGCTCAGAGCTACATCCCCTCTGCCCTAAATCCCATAGCCTGCCTTCTGCAGTCTACAGAGACTTGCAGCTCTTGAGCAGGTAGCTTTGTTTTCCACAGCCCATTGGACTTCCAGGGCACAAACAAATCCAGACACTTGCTGAACCCATGAAATTACCAACTATCCACAACTTCCTGTTGCAAGGAGCACCTGACCCATGACACTTCATTGTAAGTGATATTTTATTAGAATAAGGCTTTTCCCAGACAACTGCAAACATTCTAGTTAAAAACAAACCAAAAGAGGGACTCTAAAGCATCAAGAAGACCAAAGGTTTCTTGGAAATAGAGGGAAGCTGGGTTAAAATATCTGGTCCAAAACTAGATTTCATTTGAATGTCCCACCAGACCAGCATTTGACCTGATGTTGGATAGTCTACTGCTAATATGTACCACTACAAGCTGTTGGAACTATATCAGTTTCTGCAAACTGCCTGACCATAACAGTTTCTGTGTATCTTTTGCTTCTGAGAAAAGGGCACTTGTCAGCCTGTGGTCATGGCACTAATTTCTTGTGGGTAAGATGAAGCTTGAAGTTTCTTTCTTCCCTGGAAGATCAGAAGCCATTGAAACCCCAGTGTGAAGGAGGACACAGAAACAAGAAGTTTGATGTCTAGTTTGGAAGGCCCTTTGCAAGACTGCCTAATCCAGTCTCTGCTGAAACCAGTCCTGGCTTCAAAGTCAGCCAAGGCAAATGATAGACCACATCACTATTAGCTGGGGCACCCAAAGCAGCTCAATATTTGGGCCAGGCACTTCCTGAGCATGTGAACCCAATATGAGAAGGGAGTGGGCTCCCAGTAGCCAGTAGGTTTATGGCTCCTGGGAGACACAGATAGGAAGTTTATGTATCTTGAGGCCAAGCTCAGCACAACCACGAGAGCATCTTTTAGGGAATATTCATGATGCCTCCTATTTCTGAATTCTTTATTTCATCTTGACATCAATGGCAAATGTTTCTGAAGTGTCACAATGTCTAAAGACCAGGAGCCTAATCCCCTCTCTCAAAGGGGTAAGGCAGAAGTAGGTATCTCCTTATCAATTCACAAGGTCAGTTTTCAAAGCTAATATATAATAGCAACACCACCTTATTAGTGGCACCACATATTAGTGGCTGGCTTCTTTTTTCTTCTGCCTTAACTCAGAGTCAGGATTGAAACTCAAGAGATGAATTTTCTTGTTCAGACTTGGTTGTTTTTTAAATCTAGTCTATAGTACAGAGAGTTCTTCAGCACTTCTAGCTAACAAGCCAAAAGCGAGAAAATGGAGGTCTATCTAGCTAGTTACAAGATCTTTTAAAGGCCAATTATCCAATTAAAAACTAACATATTATTTATAATATT